>CM033798.1:47592811-47614558 GCA_019656835.1 Rhododendron ovatum
AATGCCGGAGTCCCAAACAAGAGGAAGAGGACAAGAATGGGTGATGCTGAGTTGTCCATCCATTCAAGCATGGACAATTTCTTCAAATCAAGCACTACCTATATGGAGAAGATGGCCAATTCGTTTGGCTATGACAAAGAGCTATCCGCCCGACGCACGATGGTGAAAGATGAGTTGTCGAAGCTTGATATCACCTTGACGGAGAAGTTCAAGCTGAGTGCAATAATCGTGCAAGCGGAAGAGATGGTGGATGACTTCTATGGGACTAAGCCGGAGGAGAGGCAAGCTTTTGTGGAGGCCATCCTTGCCGGTGAAGTGTATGGTCCCATCTAGTGCCATTGAAAGGAATGGATGCCTTTTTGAAGTGACTAAAGTACCATTATAAGCAAGAATGGTACTTTACCCACTTTTTTTGTAATGGCATAATTAGGAACCCTTTGGTTAATTCCTAATGAACATTTCCACCCTTTTTGTAATGTAATATGGTACATTCGATGCATAGTGGATGCATAGTTGTTTAGGAATGTATGATGACGTTTGTCAAATGTCTAATGAACAATGGAGGATGTCTATGAACTACCTATGATGGGTGTATGAAGTATATATGAACTAACGCACATCTTAAACTTTGCAAATTCGTACATTTGATGCATACATTTTGTTAATATTTCGGGAATGTAATATGAAGTTTGTTTGCTTGACAGGTTGTTCGCAACTTAAGTGAGTCTTAATAGGGCAATGATGAAGCGATTAAATTCTGATTTAAGGTAGATACCGTGGCGGGGTAACGGTCGTTGCAGCCATGAGTACCCTTATGATGGATTTATATTGTCGGAGCCCTTTGAAGGTGTAGACACCCCATTCTGGACTGTCCAGATAACGTTATTTGTCGAACTTTTACTTCCCCAATGATGATTATAGTCGAAAACAGATCAAGGACAAAGGTGTGTTTGAACCTTGAGCACCCCAAACCCAGTTTCAAACCCTTCAAACCAGAGCCAAACGGCCCCAGCAAAACCCAACTGGCCTGCGCCAGTATATTGGTGACGTACGCCAGTAAGCTGCCACGTGTCAGTCATCGACCATGGGCCTAGCTTTCACTGGCGCACGCCAGTTACAAAGTGGCGCACGCCAGTCAAACCCAGTCAAATCAACTTTATTCAGCCACTTGGGCGGGACTTTTGTGCCACCCTGACGTCGGCTACAGTGTGCCTGATGATTGCTTTCGGCAGGGGCGTCCCCTCTCTCTCCTACACCCCCCATCAAGCCTAGTCCCATGCATTTAATGCATGGAAGGCTCAAGCCTCTTCCAACCAGCCAAACAGCCCTTTGGCCTTAACTGATCTCAGTCCATTCCCCCTATAAATACCCCCCTTGCATTCATTTGCAAGGGGTTAGCCACATTAAAGAAGTATCATCTCTCTTCTTCTCCTTTCTTCAAGCTTTCTATCTCCTTTCATCCATTGAAAGAGAAGAGGAAGGCCATACACTCCCCACACCTCCTGCTGGAACCCAGTCACCATATAAGCCACCATCTTCAACCCTTGAGTCCAAAACCACCTCCAAAACTCAATACAAAGAGGTATACCACCTTTGTGTTCTCTTCTGTTTTTATCTCCTGAGGGGGGTCAGTAAGGCCCAGGCTAGTAGATAATACTAGTCCTGGCCTTAAACTGATAAAATACAGCAATCGTAGTGACGATATATGGCGCACGCCAGTTCCTAGAGGCCGTACGCCAGTTCATGGCAGGACGAGCACAACTGGCGTGGGGATCATGGATCGTCACTCCTTCTGTTTTATCTTTCTGTCGATCACCTTAGCATGCTAATAATCAGTTTACTGCTTTCCATGCTTAGAACTGTTTAAGTGGTGGCATCCTATCCTGTTCATTTATGTCATATAAAGGCTTCTGGGATCCTTCTGGTCATGTTCCAGAGCCCAGATGATGCAAAGCCAAACACTGGAATCAAAGGCAAAGTGGCGTACGGCAGTCATATACTGGCGTACGGCACTATACTTCTGGGTCCAGTGACTGGCCCTTGCATCTGAGCGTAATCTAGGCCTATCTTTTGTCCCCACACTGTTTTGGGGTGTTCTGCTTTCTTTCACGGCCTAAAGCCGCTCTTTCTGTCTGTATTTGTGTATACCCTGCTATACTAAACTGCGTGGTTTGCCCTGGGTGTGCGCTGGTCCTTTTCCAGAGCCCAGAGGGTTGCAAACAAGAACTGAGAGATCCAACAAGTGGAGTACGCCAATCTCGTTGTGGCGTGCGCAGGTTGTATCACCATGCAGTGGCTTGACCAGTGCATGCTGGTAGAATCTGCTCACGTCACCTTGTGACAGCGTACTGCAGTTTGCTCGGGACTGATCAGTGCTTGTTCTCAATCTATACTTAGCATTGCAATCAAATCATCCATAAACATTTTGTCACATAAACTGCAACTTGTTACCGCTTTCATCCCCATTAATTGTTCCCCCGCCCTAACTGGCTAAAAAATGATAAAATGAGAGAAAATGCAAAGGTTTTTCATAAAGCGCCTGAGTAGAGACCGATCTCCGGATTGGGCGAGAGGGGGTGCCATAAAACCCTTCCCCTCTCGTAACCTGGCTCCCGAACCTCAGATATCGAAGGTGACGACGGACTGGTCTACGCCTTTTCAAAATCAAACAAACGTGGCAAACGTTTTCGAGTTCGGTTCCTTGGGTATTCCTCCGCTAAAACCCGAGTGGCGACTCTGAATCGAGGCGTTTCGCCGCGCGTTTTTCAAAAGAGGGCCGCACACCGATAAGAGACCGAGCGATTTTCGGGGCGCGTGCCCACAGTGGCGACTCTGCTGGGGACTCATTGCGTTAGTTGATAGTTGGCGATTAATACATGATTGAACAAATTTCAAAAGCTTGTCAAAACAGTACGCTCCGCGCTGCTGAAGAACGGAATGGTAACGTAACAGGATCTCAGTATCCGACCACTCCGAACTGGGGCTTTTACCTTTGTTCATTTGTGCATTTCTTTCCAAGTATTAATTAACAAAAGTGAGCCAAGCTTCAAAAGGCGTTTTGTTTCAAAACCGTTGCATTTCTCTCTCGTCAAATCATTTTTCGGCAATTCTCCGTTCGTACTCGATGGTTGATCAGCCCCGTTGAGGTGTTTTGGGTAACCGGCACAATTTATTGGAGCCCGGGGTCCTCGAACGCCCAACAACCTTGGACGATGATGAGTCGTACTACCGTTCGACCATTGCTTTGCTCCACGCATTGCAGTGGGAGGTATATCGCGGCTCTAGTCGGAGGAACCCCTTCAGCCAAAACCGGCCTCTACCGCGCTTACAAAGCACTAGCACCTTTCAATCTAAGACAGGAACCCGCAGGGTAGGAGTACTTGTTTCTAACCCCATATACTGTCTATGTGTTACAGCTTTCCATATCGCATGCTTGTACATACATTCATGACCGTTATTGCGTAGGAGCATGCTAGGGCGGCTTTTAGGTGGTCTTTCGTCGAGTCTGTCTCGCGCCCGTTCGGCATTGCCTTGGACCGATGACGAGTCGTGCATCTCGATGTTGCACGTTATCAAAAATTTTCAAGTCCTTAATCAATGAGACTTCGGGAAACCAATACTCTCTAAGTCTTTACCTAGCGCCCGATCGAGGTTTCAAACTGAAAAACTAGGAACAACGGAGAGAATGTCGTGATGCTAACACCACTCAGGTTAAAAGTGCTAATCACTTACACCGCTCAGGCTCCGGCACAGTGCTGCTTACGCCACTCCGGTTATGGTATCACGCCATCTACACCGAGTTGTTCCGAAATCCAAAACTTTGAAACCTCGATAAAGGTGAAAGTCAAAGGCTTAGGCTGTTTTGGCATCCCTTAGTAACATTCGATTCAATCAAGGATACACCGTCGAAAAGAAAATCCGAGGATTCTATGGCAATTGTCCGAGCGCCGTAAGGCAGACTCCCTCTAGTTCTAGAGTCTAGGAGGACACCGACGACGTTGGCATGCTCATTTTCCATTCTTGTCGATTCTTTCAAATAAAATGACTGCAGGCTATCATTGAGCTATTGTGCTTTGCTGTCTAGCCATGCCGGTATCAAAGCAGGATTCCGCAATCAAGAGCCAAACCTACTTGGGGCCGTCCGTCGAGTCCGTTTGAGGGTTTGATTTGGGGTTTGTTTCTCGGTCGACCGCAACGGAAGCTCTGGCCTGCACTGTGTCACGGGAGGATTCGCCGCCGACTACTCCGCACGAATCTCCTCCAGTCTTCTCCGTCTCCACCAGCATCTCCAAAGCGTGTTAAGATAGAAGTGCTGACCATGGCAGATGTCCCACCTCCGAATCTTGCAACTCTGTTGGCCGATCTGCAGCACAACCTGGCCATCATGCAGCAAAGGGCCGACCAGGCCGACGCCTCTGTGGCTAATCTTCGAACCCTCATCGAGGAGCGACTTCCCATTGTAGCCGGAGGGGAAGGCGAAGGAAGGCGCGAACAAGGAGCCGGTTTCGAAGAGGAGCCACTAGTGGAGAATCCCGCTCCAAGCCCGGAAATGGCAGCTTTGGTCGCCAAGATGGCCAAATTGGAGGAAGCTGTTGCCAAATCCGAAAGAAAAGGCTCAGGAGTACTAGACATGGACCGCCTCTGCCCGTTCCCGAACGCCAGGCTCCCCGATCGGTTCAAAATGCCGGATTTTGCAAAGTTTGACGGCACTGGAGATCCGAAGACGCACTTGTTGGCCTATCATGGCGCAATGAAACTACATGGTGTTGGGGAGGATGCCATGGCTCAGCTATTTCCACAAACTCTAGCCGGTCCCTGCCTTCCAGTGGTTCTTATCACTCGACATCTCCAAGAGACGGACGTGGGAGGACATCGGCACGGCTTTCAATGCTCAGTATAGCTACAACGCCCAGCTGAAAATGACCACTCGGGAGTTGGAATCCACTAAGATGACTGCAAAGGAGTCCTTTGCGGACTTTATCCAGCGATGGAGAGCTAAGGCTGCTCTCATGCCCGATCGCCCGAGCGAGAAGGATCAAATCCGCATCATCTCCCGCAATCTGCAGCCGGACTTCGCCAAAAACCTCGTCTTGGTTCAAGGGGCAAACTTTGAAACCTTCTACGACTCAGGGCTGGCTATCGAGGAAGCCCTCCAAACTGGTGTTCTGCCCAGGAGTGACATCTCCTCCTCTACCTCAGCCTCGAAATCCAAACCCCGTGCATACACCGGGAACAGCACCGCTCTCTTCGGTGGCAACAGCTATGCCACCGCAAACTCTGCCAACAACCCCTCAACCCAAAGCTCTAACCACATTGCCGACATAAACCAAGTTCAAACCCCTCAAAGACCCCGAAACCGCAACCAACCCCGTAACTTTGCCAATTTCGAGGCACCACTTTCCTCGGTATTGGAGAAGTTAATCAAAACCGGGCATCTCAGGCCTTTGGCCCCGACTCCACTTCCTCAAAATCCACCCCCTAGCCATAACCCCAACGCTTTCTGTGCGTACCACCAAATGCCCGGCCATTACACCGACTCTTGCTATCGCCTCCGTCATGCGATACAAGACTTGGTGGACAATGGTACCTCTTCCAACCCCACCTACCAAACCCAATGTCATCTCCAACTCCCTGCCTAAGCATGACCCTAACCCTCAAGTGAACCAGATAAACCTCAGCTCCACTATATTCAACCCCACCGACCATATTGCCTCAACCAACAACCCTAAGCCGATCGTACCTTTCCCTTCTGAGCCAAGCATTAACATGATGGCAGCCGGCTGGGCTATGGAGGACAAGGCCAAAGAATGGGAGGAGCTTTGCAACGATTGGATCGAACAGTACAACATGGGGTTTCCTGCTCACCCCCAAGTCAATCAGATGTGGCTAGCTCAGTGGGAGGAAGAATGGAACGCGGCACAGGCCGACCCTTTGGACGGACTCTCTTTGTTCGCGCTATTTTACCAAGCCCGAGCCGAATCAAGTCGAACAAGAGGTCGAGGAGTATGTGTGGGATCCGCAGCCCGATGGGTGGCAAATAGGCCAAGATCTCAAAGCTGACATGGACCAAGGAGACGTCAGTGAGGAGTATTGGGACCAGTTTCAAGAAGGGGAAGCTCGTGCCCAATATCCGCCGCCCGCTGGGCGCCATGCAGCCATTGGTGGATTCAATTGACGGCGCCATCATCCGCTGCGCGCCTGACTTCGACCCTACACAGGACATCATTTCTGCCAAGCAGTCTCGCCCTTCTGTTTCAATTCCCGGAGATGATTGCTCCATTATGGTCTTGGACTGCACCTCCCGCCGACCTTTGGGACGCAGGGGAAACCGTTAAGACTCCTCCGCCCGCGGACATTTGGGATGTGGATAACATAGTCGACCTGGACATGGGAAATGAGGTGTGGACTGTCAACACCGCTTTAGTCGATGGGGGATTTTGGGATGTTCCGTTCATCACTAATCCGGGGGCACCTTTTGAGGAAGAAGCAGCACAGGATCCGACTTTCTGGGAAGGTTTGGTAATGGAGGACTTAGACTGGGACAATGCTCTGGGATCCGACTCGTCTGCAACGGTGGCAGCAACCGACAAAGGGAAGCGCAAGTTAGAGGAAGTGCCCGCCGACCTGTGGGATTCCATTGACTCATCAGTCTTGGTGGGATGTGGCCAACGTCACTAGGAGTGGCCGAGTGTTTCAGCCAGCCAACCTTCAGGCTGGAAGCTCGTCCAATCCGCCCTGCTCAGAAAACCACCGCTCCCACTGCTCAAAGGGCCGACCCGCTCTTTCCAAATGGAGTCCCTGAAGAAGATGCCATTCTGAAGCAGCTTGAAAGGATTCCGGCCGCCGTGTCTATCTGGGGTCTGATATCGTCATCAAAGGAGCATCGTGAGAAGCTGTCCTCTGCTTTGGCCCGGCTCACAGTACCGATTGACATCACCCCCGAGGCCATGATTGCCTTGGTGCTGCCACTCCTCTCTAAGCACTCTGTCACGTTCACCGAGAAGGATCTGCCTGTCGAGGGAACTGCTCACAACCGCCCGCTCCACATCACCGTCAAGTGCCGAGGACATTGGGTGCCAACCGTGCTAATCGACAATGGCTCTGCTATCAATGTCTGCCCGATGAGGGTTGCCTATCGCTTGGGGCTCGCCAAGAGTGACCTAACACCTTCCAATCTGGCCGTCAAGGCATACGACAGTACTCGCCGTACAGTGGAGGGAACTCTAATGCTGAAACTTGACGCTGAGGGCTTTGAGATGGATGTCGAATTTCATGTGGTCGATGTCCCTGCTACTTTCAACCTGCTGCTGGGCAGGCCGTGGCTTCATAGGGCCGACATTATGGCGGTGCCTTCAACTCTGCATCAAAAGGTCATGCTGGGGCTGCCTACCGGTACTTTGACAATTTGCGGGGATTCTGGAATCCGCCCGCTCACAGATGATGGAACGCCTGTCTTGGGCATCATGCATGGGGAAGAAGACTCGGACTTTGGAGGATTTCTCTTTCGACACATCGGGCTCAGTCCTCGCCATTGCCATGGATGACGATTTCACCATAAGCTCAACCGTCCTCGAAATGATGAGGAAAATGTCATTCATGCCTGGCCTAGGGCTCGGGATCAACCAACAAGGGATTGCTGAATTCCCTGTCTTTCCTTCCACCGAAGGCCGCTTTGGCCTAGGTTACACTCCGCCGGCCAAAGATGCCAAAAAGAGGAAAGACACGGGAAAGCCTCGAACCCTTTTTGGTAACCCCGATAGCTACTTTGTGCGAGAAGGAGGAGGCTCTGCTTATTCGGGACAGATAGAGCCGTTTTGGGATCCGGAGACTTCTACCTGGCTGCCGGGATTCGAGATCTTTGCTGCGGACACCTGGTCCGATGGTGAAGAAGAAACAGCTGAAGAGAAGCTTGCTCGACAGGAGTTTGAGAAAGCAGCTGGGTCAGGCCAAGGAAGAGTTTGACTGGCTGAAGACTTTTGATCAAGGGGGTTTGGAGATGCTGTTCTCCCAAGTAGGTTTGGTTGGCAAGGGCGAGGAAGCTGAAGTGCTGATGCTTGGGCCCGACTCATCAAATGCTCCCGAGGATCCCACCTCTCTCATAGTCAAGGCGCAGGGAAGTATCAATAACTGCATTTTCACTCCGCGTCTAACATGCATTGACGACGAAGTCTGAATCTGACACAGAGTCTGTCGAGTCTAAGTCTAGCTCAGAGTCGGAGTTTGTGCCTCTCGGCCCTCCACGTCGTAGCTTCTACTTCGAGTTCGAGTCTGTTGTACTTGGCAACCCTGTTGGGTTTTATGAAATGCATGATCCTACTTCTGACTACTTTGCTAGCTTCTATATAAACTGTGTCGACCCTGACGATGAAGGAACAGACTTCGACGGGGACATCCCGGCTGAGTTGCGTTCCCTCATCGAAAAGGAAGACGAAAGGCGTGCTCAGCCTCTAAAAGAAGAAGTAATTTCTGTAAATTTGAAAGACGAGGATGACCCCCGTATGATGCAAATCGGTACAAACCTGTCCCCGGAAAATCACGCTGGAACCATTGAGCTTCTCAAAGAGTTTCCCGAGGTTTTTGCATGGTCTCACAAGGATATGCCCGGCATCGATCCTGAAATAGTACAGCACCGAATCCCATTGGAGCCCGGGGCTGTCCCCGTCAAACAGAAACTCCGCAGGATGAGGCCGGATTGGGTTCAGAAGATCAAGGAGGAGGTTACAAAGCAGATTGACGCCGGATTCATCAGGGTTGCAGAATACCCCAAATGGGTGGCCAACATCGTGCCTGTTCCCAAGAAAGATGGAAAGATCCGAGTCTGCGTCGACTTTAGGGACTTAAACAAAGCAAGCCCCAAAGATAGTTTTCCCTTGCCTCACATTGATGTGCTTGTGGACAACACGGCGGGGCATGCCTTGCTCTCTTTTGTCGACGGATTCTCCGGATACAACCAGATCTCTGTGGCACCCGAGGACCAAGAGAAAACGACGTTCGTCACGGAATGGGGTACTTACTGCTATGTGAAGATGCCGTTTGGGTTGAAGAACGCCGGATGCACTTTTCAACGGGCTCAAACGACCTTGTTTCATGATTTTATCCACAAAACCGTTGAGATCTACGTCGATGACATGATTGTGAAGGCAAAGGAGGAAAAGGACTATCTCCCTTCGCTCAGGCAGTTTCTTGAAAGGCTTCGCAAGTACAACGTACGCCTGAATCCGCAAAAGTGCACATTCGGGGTCACGTCAGGCAAAATGTTGGGATTTCTGATCACCGCAAGGGGAATCGAAGTGGATCCTTCCAAAATCAAAGCAATCCTCGAGATGGAGCCGCCAAAGTCTGAAAAGGGCGTGCGAAGTTTTCTAGGAAAGGTCCAGTTCATCAGCAGATTCATCGCCAAGCTAACTCTCACCTGCGAACCGTTGTTCCGTCTACTCAAAAAGGGGGTCCCGTTCGAATGGACAGATAAATGCCAAGCCGCCTTCGAGTCTATTCAGGGGTACTTGCAGAACCCGCCGGTACTAATGCCGCCTACGCCGGGCCGACCTTTGATTCTCTATCTGTCCGTTTCTTCAACAGCCATGGGATGCTTGCTAGCACAGGAAGGAAGCAATGGGGTCGAGAAAGCTGTTTACTATCTGAGCAAGAAGATGGTGGGGTCCGAGGAGCGTTACACCCCTCTCGAGAAGACGTGTTGGGCGCTAGTTTGGGCTACCAGAAAGCTTAGACACTACATGCTAGCCTATTCGGTGAGACTGATTTCTCGGATGGATCCTATCAAGTACCTATTCGAGAAGCCTGCGCTCACCCATAAGCTAGCACGTTGGTTGCTTCTGCTGGCTGAGTTCGAACTCCAACATGTCACAAGGAAGTCTGTAAAGGGACGAGCTGTAGCCGAATTCCTGGCCGATCACCCGATCGACGGCCCGGAAGATGTGGATTTCACTTTCCCCGACGAGGAGGTTCTAACAGTGGTCGAGGAAGTATGGACGCTCTATTTTGATGGGGCTGCTAACCAGAAGGGATTTGGGATCGGAGTGTTGCTAATCACGCCCGCCGGCGCTCACATTCCGCTCGCTTTCAAGCTGAATTTCGATGTCACCAACAATCAAGCTGAGTACGAAGCCTGCATCGTCGGAATGGAAGCTGCTATTGCCTTGGGCGTCGAGAAGTTAGAAGTAATTGGGGATTCGAACTTGGTAGTTTCCCAGGCCAATGGAGATTGGAAGGTTCGAGAGGAAAAGCTGAAGCCTTATCACCAAGACTTGGAAGAACTGATTCCTCGCTTCAATAAGGTGACTTTCACCCATGTCCCACGCTTGAAGAATCAGTTCGCCGATGCCTTGGCGACTTTGGCTTCAATGATCGAACTTCCAATAGGTGTCAAGCTGCGGCCGATTGTGATTGAACAGAGGGACTTGCCCGCTTATGAGTATATCAACGCCATTGATGATGTCGATGATGGCCTACCATGGTACCATGACATTTGGAACTTTGTGGAGCGCGGGGAATTTCCTACCGAGGCCACGAAGAAGGATCGGATTCGCTTTGCAAAGGTTAGCTTCTCAGTACATCATCTGTGGGGGGAAGCTGTATCGAAGGTCTCACTGCGGGATGCACAAGCTCTGCGTCAGCGGCGTCGAAGCAACAAGGATCATGGAGGAAGTTCACGAAGGAGTCTGTGGGCCTCACATGAGCGGCGTCATGCTTGCTAGAAAGATCCTCAGGCAGGGTTACTTCTGGTCTACAATGGAATCACAGTGCATCGACTACGTGCGGCGCTGCTACAAGTGTCAAATCCATGCGAACCTACAGCATGTCCCTCCATCTAAATTGTATGGCATGACCTCGCCATGGCCTTTCTCTGTTTGGGGCATCGATGTTATTGGGATGATCAGGCCGTCTGCTTCGAATGGTCACAAGTTCATACTGGTGGCGATAGACTACTTCACTAAGTGGGTCGAAGCTGAATCTTACAAGACACTGACAACGGTCCAGGTTGCTCAGTTCATTCGAAAGAATATCATCTACCGGTACGGAGTTCCTCAGGCATTCGTGTCAGATAACGGTAGTCATTTCAAAGGAAGGGTTCTGGAGCTCTTCGAGGAGTTCGGCATCGAGATCCATCATTCAACGACCTATCGCCCGCAAACGAATGGAGCGGTCGAAGCTGCGAACAAGAATGTCGAGATGATCATCAAGAAGACTGCCGAGTCTGCAAGGGATTGGCACGAGCAGCTGCCTCTCGCCCTTTGGGGGTACCGAACGTCAATTCGCACTTCAACGGGTGCAACTCCTTTCTCCCTAGTCTACGGGATGGAGGCAGTACTTCCCATCGAGCTGGAGGTACCGTCACTGAGAATCATGGTCGAAAGCGGTCTCGAAGAGTCTGAATGGCTGAGTGGAAGGTTTGTCGAGCTAATGTTGTTTGATGAAAGACGGCTCCGGGCCTTGTATCATGTTCAGGGGTATCAGCGTCGAATTGCCCGGGCGTTCAACAAGAAAGTGAAGTCCAGGGGCTTGGTCGAAGGAGACATGGTTACAAAGGAGATCCGGGCTCCGGTGTTTGATCCTCGCGGGAAATTCAGGCCGAAGCGAGCAGGGCCTTACATCATCAAGACTATCCTATCCGGAGGCGCTGCTAAGCTCATTGACCTCGACGGCAACGAATTCAGCACCCTGGTCAACCTGGATCAACTCAAGCGTTACTATCCCTGAGAGATGCTCGTTGGGTCGAAAACCACAAGGGTGGGCGATTCCAAGCAAAAGTTAGAGCAGCCTGCTAGACCGAAAACCCAAGGGGGCGGTTCTAGGCAAAAATAAATAGGCACAAGTCGAAAGCTCGCTAGGCCGAAAACCTGAAAAGGCGGCACTAGGCAAAAGTTAGAGCGTAAAAGGAGAGGTAAAATACACGAGTGAACCTTAGCCTGAACTACGTTCTGACCTGATTCCTTGAAAAGGGATACGTAGGCAATCTCACCTCGAGATTCGGTCACATTCCATCAAAAGTTCGATCCAGGTTGGACATTTCTGGGCACATGTCACAGTTTGAGAAGGTCGAGCTCGAGTCAAGGATGCATTGAAGTGAATCAGAAGGGGGAAACCCATCGTCTTTCAACTTTATTGCAAATTACTACTTCTAATACATAAGCTGAGCATAAAAGCCTTAAAAACAGTTGAAGCATGAAAAACAGAACAAAATGCTTGAGAAGCCTAACGGCTCAGCAGTTTATTCTAAGCATAGCAAAGTGGCCCGGAGTCAGTTAATATTTTCTCTTGCATTCACCTCTGCTCTCAGCCACTGTCTGTAGCGGCTCCTTAGCCCTGTGGTAAACTCTGGCATCTCAGCCTGAAGGGCTCTAAGGCCCCAGCGCCTCTGATAACCGTTGAGCGTTTGAGCGTTGAAATTCGGGACACGGAAATCCCCAATGCTAACACGGTGATTTTCTTGAGAGGCACCCAGCTGTCGAAGGACGCGGCCGGGAATGTAGAAAGTGAAGCTCGACAGCCCAGCAATCACCATCCTGTCGAAACCATCGGAGGAAACAGCCATATCCGGAAGGTCCAGCCAGGGGCACCTCCAAGCAATCTCATCAGGCTGCATTTGCTGCATGAACTCATACCAGCCTTCTATGTCCGTGTCCGGATACCGCATCTCCCGTTGATGGATCCTCTTCGGAAAGAGATTCCAACCCGCTACCGGAGGGTGCAAGAGATTCAGCTTGTCCGACAGCCACAACTGCATGAGTGAAAAGACAAGTAAGAAACCAGATAAAGCCTGAGGGAAAAGACAAGTGAGGAGCTAGGAAGCAGCCTAAGCCGAGTGTCGAGGTAAAATGAGAACGTGTGAATAGCCAGAAAAAGGTGAGCTGAGTGAGATTACCTGAAGCAAAAGCGGGCTGCCGCTGAAAACGGCCGACTGGCCCGTATACACCAAGTCCAAGCCCAAGAGTGTCTCCGCCAAAACCAAAGGGATCACGTTTCTCCGGCCCCCCATCTGGGCAGCAACGCTCACAAGCGACGGGCTAACCTGCCCATGAGCCGGCACGAGCAGGAAGGCGGCAAGCAGACAGATTACCAAGGCAAAGCGGCGACGAGCTTGCACTTCATTGTTGTCCAGGTCACCGTCCGGGCTGTACATTTCAATCAGGCGCATGACATTCAGTTGGCCACCCTCAAGGATAGCGCTCGCCAAGCCCCGAGAGATGTCGAGCGAGCTGGCCAGCAATTTGGGCATGCTCGCCTGGTAAGGCGGGACAACGAGTGTAGAGGACGAGTAGGTCCGGAGATACGCCTGGAATTCTTCGACTGTCGGACACAGCTCGTCATCACCGAAACGGAAGACATGAACGTCAGGATCCCAGAATCTGAGAGCAGCCCGCAAGAGCGCCGGGCGGAGTGGCACATGTCGAAGGAAGCGGAACGAGGCCAGGCCGTGGTATTGGAAATTGAGCCAGTCGACACTTAGAAATTGCGCCAACCATGGCCTGAGCAGAGTTGGAGAGGGGTTATCCATGGAAGATATTGCAGTATACTGAGAAAGGGGAAGCAGTGCCTGGAGAACCATTGCAAGGCCCCTGCTTTATAGGCCATTGGCCCTTTGAAAGATTTTCCACCAATGAGGCATCCAAAGCCTCATGCTAAACTCCAAACCAAGCTCCTGCAAAGGACACTGCCCCCTGGGAACCCAGAAACCGTGTGCAAACCGTGTGGGGGTAAAAACAAAGTGGCCCCCGAAAAAGGACAGTTGGTCAGTCAAGTGGATCTGGCACTCAGGAACCTGGCGTACGCCAGTTATTTACTGGCGTGTCCGTGTCCCCACCTACTGGCGTACTGCCCTCAACTTCTGGCGTACGCCAGTAGGCTTCACCAGAAGCCAGTCTGCAGCAGCTACTGCCCTCGTGTGGTCGTTTTCGATTCCGGGGCTGGTTTTGGCCGTTTGTTGGTTCCTACAAGTCACAAATGTTATTTAAGACTATGGCCAAGCGTCGGATTCCAAAAGCCACGCTTGATGAAGATTTTGGACCCTCGGTGGCCCGTGTCGAGCTAAAATCAAGGATACGGGAGGTCAAATCTCGTTTCAAGGGCATTTGCCAAGTTTTGTCATGCCACACAAGTCACATAGGACTTATGGAACTGTGTGGGGGTGTCGGTTTCAGTCCGGGACTATATCGAGTCAATCTTGGCGTCTCATGCCCGTTTTTATGGCATTTTTAGCATTTTCTTGGCTTTTTCCCTTGCACCGGGACTTTCTATCGGTTTTGAAGGTTCGTGCAAGTCATTAGGCATCTATGTCACCTTTCAAAAGGGTCAGTTTCACTCCCCGGGGTAAATGACGGATTTTGGCTTGCCTAACGCCTAAATTGCCCGTATCCCCCGCGTGTCTGGGATACGTGTCGTATCCTAGGACGTTTCTATCCATCTTTTCTTCGAGCTAATGTGTTTTTGTACATATGTAAGTGTCTTGTTGTCGATTCAGGCCGTTCATCAATGCATATTAGATATTAGTGGAGGATTTATCCTTTTCTTTTGTCAAAACTCATCAAAGCAAAAGCAAAGTGATAAACCGAAAATGCATATATTATGTACTACTGTGTCAAAAGCCTAACGGTGGGAATGTATCAAGTATCAAACGGCACAACGGCCCGGGCAGAACTAAATGTAGCAGGGCACACTCGCCCAAAGGTCAAAGAGGCACGCAGGCCCCATCCAAAATACCAAGTATCAAGGAATCAGTGTCAAAGTACCAAAGTATCAAAAGTGTCAAGTGCTAGCAAAGCAGACTAAGGCTCGGTGATAGCCCTCAGTCATCAAAAAGGTCCTCCTCGTCGTCGTCCTCCTCGCTATCCTCTATCTCTCGGGGGTCAATACGGAACCTAGGGTCGCTCGCCGAGTCGGAGCCACTGCTGAGGGACGTACTCTCCTCTTCTTCTTCTTCCTCTGCTTCTTCTTCCTCTTCTCTCCTCTTCTTCTGCGAGGGTCCCTCGGCAGGCTTCTTCTCGGCAGGCCTCTTCCTCAGCTCTCGACGGAACTGGAGCCCCTCGCTGGCCGGAGTGGTCTGTGCTACCCGTTCCACCACTGGCTGCCGGCTGTGAGGAGCTCGAAGCTGCCTTCTTCGCTGGAGGAGGCCGCACGCTCTTCCTCCTAGGAGCCGCCCTAGCCTGTCCCTGCATGGTCATTCAAATCATTTAGCATACATTGTGCATATTGTATATATTGAAATGCAAAGTGCAGGAAAGTTCAAAAGCGACAGTATTCAAAAGCAAAACAAAGGGTTATACCTGAGGCTGCTCAGCGGGAGCCGGAGCTGGAGGTGGGTACTGCAACTGCAAAGAGGCGCCGCCAGCTATCTTATGGAACTCCTTCTCCATGGCCTTTATCAGCCGGGCTGCCTCCCGCACCCATTCCATCGGGGCCTGCAATTCAATTATCGGGCAAAGTCAGAATCAAATGCCAAGTATGCATGCTGAAAGTAAAGTGCAGAAACTACAAGAGGGATAGGGGAATGTTTTACCGGTCCTACTATCTCTGCCGGGTCCGTCCTAGCAGGCTCGAACTGAACAATGGCCTCCTCTCCTTGGGCGTCCCGCACTGCTAGGGTCCAAGAAAGCCGAGGCAGCCCGGTCGCCGTGGCAGTGGTCGCTCCTCTCTCTCGGGCGGGCTGCCCTGCTCTCCCGGCTCCGCCTCTCCTCGCCAGCCTCAAGCGCCTCACTCTGCACGGCGACATGCTCCAGCACGCCGAGCGGCCTCGCCAAGTGCTGCCTCCGGTAGACAGCGTAGTCACGCTCAGGCCTCAGAAAGGCAGCCAGCCCGGTCGGAACAGTGAAGCGCCTCAGCTCAGCCAGGGTATACTTGTCCGTGTGGGAAGCGTGAGGAGGCAGCGGCCCGGGCACCTGAAAGTCAAGGGCGCCTAGTGACTGCCGTGTCACCCGGTCACCCAGGTACCACCGCCACCCGAAGGCCGACTCCAAGCAGCACCCGGCTCGCAGTCACCACCCTGCTCTCCGCCAGGTACTCAGGCTCAGGCTCAGCGCCGCTCCAGGGGTTCCAATCCACCTGTAAGACAATGATACAGTTTGTAAAGCATCAGCGACAGCATTAAAGCAATTCTACGGGCAGAATGATCAAATTCAACATGTTGCATACCTGAGTGCCCGACAGCTCGTCGAGGTAGGTCCGGAAAGCTAGGAGGCTCCCTCGGGACTTCTTCTTCCCGCTGTACATAGGACCCCAAATCATGGCACGGGGGAGCATCCTCGGGTTCGGGCACTTGTTCTCTGGAGGGTACATCTTCAGCACCTCATAGGCCCATAGCTGCAAATGGTCAAACAATCAAAGCGTCAGAATACAGGTCATATGCGAATCAAAGTACAAGTGCAAGAAATGGAAAAGCGGTAAGTAAGTGACAGGCATTGTTTCTTACCTCCCACACCCTCCAGTAGCCGGCAGCCGCTTTCTTCCCGCGCGAGAAGGCCCCCATGAAACCATAGCAGGTACCCAGAGCTGCTCCTCCCCAGTCGAACCTCGAGGCCTGTGCTCAAGTCGTAGAAGGGCCGGCAAGTAGGACAAGTGCACCGTGGATCCGCTTGTTCGGGTACAGTGTAGCCCCAAACAAGTACAGCAAGTAGGCCCTCGCCATCTGCTCCGCCTCCAAGTCCGACTCAGGCTCCCTCCCGTGCAAGTACCGCTTGAACTGGTCATAGTGGACAGTCTCCTGCCTCACCTGCCGGCGCCTGCCCCAGAAACCACGCCAGAGCCTCAGGATCCCGGTACATCTCCGAGTCGAACGGAATGGGCTCCCCTCCTACCCTCAGACCGGTGAGCGCTGCAAAGTCTGACGGAGTCACCGTCATCTCTCCAATCGGCAAGTGGAAGGTATTCGAAGAATCCCACCACCTCTCGGCCAGCGCCGTCAACAGAGCGTGGTCGCTTCTCACGGGCGTCAAGGTGAGGATGAAAGGGCCGGAATCCTGCCACGTCCACCAAAGCCCTGACTTGCTCGGGCAAACTCCTGTACAGCTCAAGCGAGCTCGCCGGACCACCATGGCCACGGGTGCTGGCTGCTCCCTTCTGCACAACAAAGACAGACAAAGGAAAGAATTTCATCAATAATGGCAATCCAAACCGTTAGTCGAATTCAGAATCTCAAAAGGTAACTCTACAGTCGAAATGAGCATCATAAAGGTCGAGCAAAGCTACCAGGCACTCATGCTATACCATTCAGTTCCGTTATCGGTCGAGTCAGTTCAAAGGTTTTCAGCTTATCCGTATGGTCGAATCAAATTACAGGGCACGCCATCCGGGCGTTCAACATGTCGTGGCATTTTACCTAGTCGAGTTCTAGTTCAAAAGGCAGCCTTACCAAGTCGAGGCCGCTTGATGTCGATTCAAGTTTGGTACTAGCCGTCTTTCAGAACCATGGGCATTCTAAAAAGTCGATCTAACTACTTCAAGTGTTCTATCAGTCAGGTCAAGTTTCTACGTCGAGGCATACTATTCAAGGTTCCATTTTCGCAGTCAGGTTACATTCAAGGTTCTAGTTTGCATGCATTATGAGCTAAGCTACCACAGTTTTAATTGCATATCATAAAAACGACAACGCGTGAAATGTAAAGGCAAGTTCGAAGAGTACCTGTGCCCAGTCCACGGACAAGTGCCTCTGCGGGTCCCTCAGTATCAGCTCAGCGTCGTAACTCTCCCTCAGAGGCGCGAGGCTCTCGACCCCGGACGGTATAAACAGGTGCGGCTCGGGCGGCGCGTACGTGGCCGCGTCAAACTGACCAGCGGGGTGCTAGCCGTATGGACTCTGCGAGCGTCGTCGCCCGCTCGAAGGACCACACCTCCCCCTGCGCCTCCTCTGCAGCCCCGGCCTCGCTCTCAAAGGCCTCCTCCTCGGCCCTGGCCCTCTCGGCCTCATCTCTCAGGCGCTCCTCCTCCTGCGCCCTCTCAACCTGCCTGGCCCGGTCCTCCCGTGCAGCCAGCACTGCAGCCACCACTCCCGGATTCTCCCGGAGCAGCCGTCCGAGTTCCTCCTCGGACACGAACTCCGCAAAGTCACCCCGAGTGATGGGGACGTGAACCGAAGAGCCCACTACCGGCCGGAACTCCACCTCCTCCCTAGGTACCTCTCCGGATGCGGCCTCCTCAACCACAGGAGCCTTACCCCTCGCCGGATCCCTCGGTGGTGTCCCCGGTCGGCCACCATCACCACCATCATCACCAACATCACCACTGCCGCCGCCACTGGCACCGCCGGCCCCCACCGAGCCAAGGCCCGTGATCACCACACCCTCTACACCACTCCGTGGGTCCAGCCGTTCAACCCGTGGGCCCACTGGCCCAGGAATACCTGGCGTACGCCTCCCCTCCCCTGGCGTACGCCGCCCTTCGCCACCGCCAGCCTCCGCTGCATGGCCACCACTGCCATCGCCGCCGCCTGCACTGCCAGCGCCAGCGCCCGACGACACCCCCACCGTCGTTTGATCGTCGATTTGAAGCCTCGGGGCCTCGATTTCACCCCCTGGCCGGTTTCTCTCCTCACCGGCAGCGCCATTGCCGCCACCACCACCAGTTTCTGCCATAGATAAGTTGGGTAGCGTGGATTTTGGAAGGAAATCGAAGTTTGAGTAAGAGATTGAGGAGTTGTGTGAAGTTTTGGGCGTATTTCAGAGTTCAAACCGAAGAAGAGCGGTTTCTGCACTGGTTCGGGAGTGTATACGTCGTATGGGACGAGTGGGCCGGGTCTGGGCTCGGATCTGGGCTCGGATCTCTTGCAAACCTGGCGTACGCCAGTACTGGCGTACCGTACGCCAGTAATTTATGGGCCTCAGGCCCAATCAGGGCCCGTGCCAAATTTTATTCTCCAGGTCAAAGCCCGACTTGTTCTGAGAAGTTTTGGGCCCATCCCCAAGCAGAGACTTGTCCATTTTCAATCAACGACGATCTATCCGTCCAATTTCAAATCAACGACGATCTATCCGTCCAATTTCAAATCAACGACGATCTATTCGTCCAATTTCAAATCAACGACGATCTATCCGTCCAAATTTCAAATCAACGACGATCTATTCGTCCATTTTCAATCAACGACGATCTATCCGTTCAAATTTCAAATCAACGACGATCTATCCGTCCAATTTCAATCAACGACGATCCAATCGTCCAATTTCAAATCAACGACGATCCAATCGTCCAATTTCAAATCAACGACGATCTATCCGTCCAATTTCAAATCAACGACGATCTATCCGTCCAATTTCAAATCAACGACGATCTATCCGTCCAATTTCAAATCAACGACGATCTATCCGTCCAAATTTCAATTCAACGACGATCTATCCGTCCAATTTCAAATCAACGACGATCTATCCGTCCAATTTCAAATCAACGACGATCTATCCGTCCAATTTCAAATCAACGACGATCTATCCGTCCAATTTCAAATCAACGACGATCTATCCGTCCAATTCAATTCAACGACGATCTATCCGTCCAATTTCAATTCAACGACGATCTATCCGTCCAATTTCAAATCAACGACGATCCACTCGTCCAATTTCAAATCAACGACGATCTATCCGTCCAATTTCAAATCAACGACGATCTATCCGTCCAATTTCAATTCAACGACGATCCACTCGTCCAATTTCAATTCAACGACGATCTATCCGTCCAATTCCAAGTCAACGACGATCCGCTCGTCCAATTTCAAAAGCGAACAGGTTCTTCAAATTTCATGCACTCTGGATAGCCTCGAAGAGGGTGTCTAGAAAACCTTTGACGTTACTTGTCTCCAGTCAATGGTGCTTCAAGTGCCGTCAAAGGGGGGCTTCTGT
Source organism: Rhododendron ovatum (assembly GCA_019656835.1). NCBI lineage: Eukaryota > Viridiplantae > Streptophyta > Magnoliopsida > Ericales > Ericaceae > Rhododendron > Rhododendron ovatum. The sequence goes on from CM033798.1 coordinate 47,612,647, forward strand.
AGACACCCCATTCTGGACTGTCCAGATAACGTTATTTGTCGAACTTTTACTTCCCCAATGATGATTATAGTCGAAAACAGATCAAGGACAAAGGTGTGTTTGAACCTTGAGCATCCCAAACCCCTTTCAAACCCAGTTTCAAACCCTTCAAACCAGAGCCAAACGGCCCCAGCAAAACCCAACTGGCCTTGCGCCAGTATATTGGTGACGTACGCCAGTAAGCTGCCACGTGTCAGTCATCGACCATGGGCCTAGCTTTCACTGGCGCACGCCAGTTACAAAGTGGCGCACGCCAGTCAAACCCAGTCAAATCAACTTTATTCAGCCACTTGGGCGGGACTTTTGTGCCACCCTGACGTCGGCTACAGTGTGCCTGATGATTGCTTTCGGCAGGGGCGTCCCCTCTCTCTCCTACACCCCCCATCAAGCCTAGTCCCATGCATTTAATGCATGGAAGGCTCAAGCCTCTTCCAACCAGCCAAACAGCCCTTTGGCCTTAACTGATCTCAGTCCATTCCCCCTATAAATACCCCCCTTGCATTCATTTGCAAGGGGTTAGCCACATTAAAGAAGTATCATCTCTCTTCTTCTCCTTTCTTCAAGCTTTCTATCTCCTTTCATCCATTGAAAGAGAAGGGAAGGCCATACATCCCCACACCTCCTGCTGGAACCCAGTCACCATATAAGCCACCATCTTCAACCCTTGAGTCCAAAACCACCTCCAAAACTCAATACAAAGAGGTATACCACCTTTGTGTTCTCTTCTGTTTTTATCTCCTGAGGGGGGTCAGTAAGGCCCAGGCTAGTAGATAATACTAGTCCTGGCCTTAAACTGATAAAATACAGCAATCGTAGTTGACGATATATGGCGCACGCCAGTTCCTAGAGGCCGTACGCCAGTCATGGCAGGACGAGCACAACTGGCGTGGGGATCATGGATCGTCACTCCTTCTGTTTTATCTTTCTGTCGATCACCTTAGCATGCTAATAATCAGTTTACTGCTTTCCATGCTTAGAACTGTTTAAGTGGTGGCATCCTATCCTGTTCATTTATGTCATATAAAGGCTTCTGGGATCCTTCTGGTCATGTTCCAGAGCCCAGATGATGCAAAGCCAAACACTGGAATCAAAGGCAAAGTGGCGTACGGCAGTCATATACTGGCGTACGGCACTATACTTCTGGGTCCAGTGACTGGCCCTTGCATCTGAGCGTAATCTAGGCCTATCTTTTGTCCCCACACTGTTTTGGGGTGTTCTGCTTTCTTTCACGGCCTAAAGCCGCTCATTTCTGTCTGTATTTGTGTATATCCTGCTATACTAAACTGCGTGGTTTGCCCTGGGTGTGCGCTGGTCCTTTTCCAGAGCCCAGAGGGTTGCAAACAAGAACTGAGAGATCCAACAAGTGGAGTACGCCAGTCTCGTTGTGGCGTGCGCAGGTTGTATCACCATGCAGTGGCTTGACCAGTGCATGCTGGTAGAATCTGCTCACGTCACCTTGTGACAGCGTACTGCAGTTTGCTCGGGATGATCAGTGCTTGTTCTCAATCTATACTTAGCATTGCAAGCAAATCATCCATAAACATTTTGTCACATAAAACTGTTATCGCTTTCATCCCCATTAATTGCTCCCCCGCCCTAACTGGCTAAAAAATGATAAAATGAGAGAAAGATGCAAAGGTTTTCATAAAATGCCCGAGTAGAGACCGATCTCCGGATTGGGCGAGAGGGGGTGCCATAAAACCCTTCCCCTCTCGTAACCTGGCTCCCGAACCTCAGATATCGAAGGTGACGACGGACTGGTCTACGCCTTTTCAAAATCAAACAAACGTGGCAAACGTTTTCGAGTTCGGTTCCTTGGGTATTCCTCCGCTAAAACCCGAGTGGCGACTCTGAATCGAGGCGTTTCGCCGCG
>CM033798.1:47614658-47659483 GCA_019656835.1 Rhododendron ovatum
CCACCACCACCAAGCTAGCATCACCACCACCACTGCCATCGCCACCATGCCTCCACCACCACCACCACCACCACCATCGCCGCCGCCACAATGACCACCACCACCACAACGCCGCCACCACCATCGATCACCGCCACCATAATGACCACCACCACCACTATACCATCACCACACCACCACTGCCGCCACCCCAATGACCACCACCACTCCACCACCACAATTAATAGTGTTAGTTTCTATCTAAATTCACACCATAATTAACAATATTAATTTTAATCTAAAAACACAATTAACAATGTTAATTGGTAAAAACTTGATACCCCGAATATATCCTCCAATCCGGTCATCGTTCTGCTCAGCCCCGTCGACGAATCCAGAGACAACGATGATGGCGGATGACTGCTCTCGGGGAGGAGTCGGGCGGCGGGGATGAGCAGGTGATGTCGGCGTCCTGCGGTTGAGCTTGATGGTGGCGTCGACGGGATAGCTCGAAGAGGATCTTGGTGGTGAGCTGGAGGACCTCGATCCGGGAAGGGCGGCGGAGACGATCCGGGAAGGGCGGTGGAGAGGATTTGCTGTTGTCGTTGGTGATAAGCGGGAGGGTGCAAGAAAGGAGGGCGGCGGTAGCCTGACAGAAGGGGAAGAGGCCATCGAAGACGGGGCAGTCCTCGCCAACGTTGAAGTGCCTGAGGTTGCGAGCATGGGTGTGGTCGTCGGAGTGGAAGCGGCAGACGTCATGGGGGGGCGATGGTGGAGGGAGTAGTAGGTCGGCTAGCGGCGGTGGTGGAGGGAAGGGCGGTAGTGGTGACTAGAGAGAGAGAGAGAGAGAGGGGGGGGGGGGAGCTGCGAAACCCTAAATGATGGGCTGACCAGCTTTGTTGCTATTTAAAATGGGGTATAGAAATAAAATCACACCCATAGGATTTAGTAGGCATTGCACTTGTACCCCATAGGACTTGGTGGGCTAACGAATCCAAAATTAGGACCGAACCAGAATTTACTCTAGACAAGAACCATGCGTTTGGGCTAAATGTAATTAAAGATATTTATATGATTGTTTTACCCGCAACCACTTGGGCTTTTGCCACCTCTCACCCTGATAGGCACAGAATAGGGACACGTAGAAGCTCCAATACCATTTGTTGTCAGTTCTTAATTATGTTTAATTGGATATTATAATTATTTTTTTGTAATTTATTTTTCTAATCATATTATCCTTAGAGTAATAATTAAAGGAGTCTCATAATTAATATATCAGGGTCTTCCGTGGCATTTTATAGAGGCTAACACGTACATATTTTTTCAAAAAGGCTGAACTCTTTATATAGAATTTGACTATTTATATATTAACATTATGGTTAAAAAAATTAAGTTCAATTTTCAATCCATTTGAACCGTTGCGAAAATCTTATTTTTCTGATCATTTTATTCTAAAGGGTCGTGATTAATTTTTATCTCTAGGGCTCTCATTTTCAAGTATTTGCTCTTTAAGGTCTCAAACATAGCCTTACGTGCATGGCATTTTCCGTCCAAATTCCTAATTTCAATATATGTTAGACTAAGTAGGTAATGGTATAATAGTTGAGAGGATGAAATTGTTAAATTGAAAGTTTATGAACTAAGTAAAAAAAAATAGGGTAAATTTTCATAGTTATCCCTCTAGTTTTATGGCTGTCTCAATTTCGTCCCTCTAGTTTCAATTATCTCAATTTCATTCCCGTTGTTTGTTTAACGTTTCAAATTGGTAAAATCGTTAACACCATTAATGAAACTAATGGGAAAATATGATTAAAAAATTAAGTGCTCCAATTTTCAATCCGGTTGAACTAGTGCGAAAATCTTATTTTTTTGATCATTTTATCATAGATGGTCGTAATAAATTTTTGGCTTTAAGGCTTGTCAACGAGCATCCAAAAACTCTTTATTTAGTTTCAGGACTCTCTTAGGGTGCTCATTGAAAGGCCTTAGAGCCAAAAATTCATTATGACCATTAAGATTTGACTAGAAAAATAAGATCTTCGCGCCGGTTCAAACAGATTAAAAATTGGAATACTTAATTTTTTAGATTGTTTATATATTAAAAAATTAAGTGTTTCAATTTTTAATTTATTTGTATTGGTGCAAAGATCTTATTTTTCTGATTATTTTATCTTAGATGGTCATAATGAATTTTTGGTTCTAAGACCTTTCAATAAGCACCCTAAGAGAGTCTTGAAATTAAATAAGGAGTTTTTGGGTGCTCGTTGATAGGCCTGAGAGCCAAAAATTCATTATGACCCTCTAAGATAAGTGATCAAAAAAATAAGATCTTTGCACTGGTTCAACCAGATTGAAAATTGGAACACTTAATTTTTTAATCATATTTTTTCGCTAGTTTCATTAACAATGTTAATGATTTTACCAATTTGGAACGTAAAACAAACTACAGGGACGAAATTGAGACAATTGAAACTAGAGGGACGAAACTGAGACAACCGCAAAACTAGAGGGACGACTATGAAAATTTGCCAAAAAAATATGCATAGTTTAGAGGATAAAATGGAAAAAAAAAAAAAAAAAAACTATTACGTATATCAGTTGACTTTAGGTTTTCAATACCAACCGCGTATATGTGTCTTGATTTTAGGTCGCGGAAGTAAAACGAGAGGGAGAGAGAGAGAGAGTGAGCTCACCTATCAGTCCGTTCCCTCAACCGTTCAAGAAAGCTCTCGTTATCTTCTTCAGCAGTCTTGAGTACACTATCCATCAACAGCTTCTTCTCTTGATTTCCTAGCTTAGTAACATCCACCTCACCTTGCATGATTTTCCCGTCGTCCAACACTCTATTTAGCATCCCCTTCCTCAAGCTGTCATACGTCGGGAGCCGGTCGATCGCCACCCGCCGGAGCTCCTCATTGTCGTCTTGCTGCCCGCTCCTGCTCATCGTGCAGCCAAACACGTCCGGCTGCCCTTGCCGTGCTTCCCGAAAACTCGCTGACGCCTAGCTCCTCCTGCTCCTTGACGCGTCACTCCGAAGACTGCTCGAGGATCGTGTCAGATCATCCCCGAACAACACTGCCGTAATGATTCTGTTATACAAGAACGAAACAAGACGTAAGCTGGTTTGGACACTTCAGTTATTAGGAAAAAATAACAAACTAGATGAATCGAATAACATAAATATACTAAACCGGTATTGGCTCCCGCTGTGGCCGTCCAATATCTCGCCTAATTGCTTGTGTAGCTTCCGCAGCAGATTGGTTATGTTCTGGGTTCCACCGCAGGTTGGCTAGCGGTGGCTGAGGGATGTCGACGGAGTTTGATCGGTGGTGGTGGTGGATCTACCAGAGATGATGGGCGGCGGCGACCTTAGCTAGGGTTAGATTTTGGATTTTCTTTGGGTTGGATTTTATTGTTTTATCTGAGTTTTTTTAGGCCTTTTGGATTGTATATGCTATCTATTATTTTATTTGGGCATTTTAGGCCCTCAAGTGTTTTATTAGGCATTGTCCCTCTGGTTGTACGGTTTCAATTTTTGGTTGGATCCACTCCCTTTTCCTTATTAAAATGTTACTTTTGAAGATAAATAAAAAAACAAAAAAATAGAAGAGAAAAGTAATGTGATGATCATTACATGATATCGAACCCTAACTATATCATTTGATGGATATTCATTTAGGGGAGTGACTTCAGCACTCTCCAAATTGATTTGGCACTCTATGCAGTTATCAATTAGAAGAGTGCCAACATCAATTCCCATAATTTATTGCATATATTTATAAGATCGGTGATGTGAATTGCAACTTCAAACCAGATGCATTATATTTATGGCATTATACGATGTTTCATGTGCATGTCTATTCAAGGGCAGAGAAAAAGAACAATCAACTTTACAAAATTAATTAAGATAACGAAGCTCAACAAATACCACATCCTAGTTGGGCTCTAGATCTTTCTTTCTTTCTTTTTCTTTTTTTCATTCATTAATCCTAATCTATTCCGGTTCATGGTTTCTCTTGGCTATATGGCTCATCCAGGGGATCGAGTAATCGAGCTTCAAAAAATAGTAAATTCTTATCAATACATAAATGTATAACTCCCCAGGAATTTCAATTGCGCTAATATTCATTACTGTAGGAATTGAGTTCAAGCTTTCCCCAGCCCCTTCTCATCAATGGACTCCTAACGTATACGAAGGAGTGTGGTTCGTTCGAGAAATTCCTAACTCTCTATCTATCTCTGAGATGTGTGGATTTTTTAAAACTCCATGGACATGTAGAAGAGAAAGACTATCCGCATGCTCAGACCAAGACAGATCTTTGATTTGTTCAACTAACAATTAAGGTGAAGTAGAGTTAGGAACGACGAATCTCTTTATGATAAAGAGATCCATTTTGCAAGGATGGGCCGTGGAGACTTTGTTTAAAGATTCTACCATTAATGAAAAATAATAAATTAAAAGAAAAAGTAAGGCCATTCCATTTCAACAAAAGACCCACACCCAAGTTCCATGGCTTTTGGTTTGCTCTCCTGATCATGATTTTCCTACTCCCACCCCCAGAGGGAAAGGTCCTTCCTTTTTGGAAAGGTTGGTCGAGGAGGGATTCGAATCCCTGACACCGTGGTTCGTAGCCACGTGCTCTAATCCTCTGAGCTACAGGCCCCATATCGTCTTCACTGGATTTGTTCCCTGGAGTAGACTCAAAAAAGGGAATCTTTCCCCTTGAGCCATTTCATTTTGGGTTAAGAAGATGTGAAAGCGCCTTTCTTTCTATAAGAATGGTGCGTTTCGAGGTGTGAAGTGGGAGAGAAGGGATGTCATGATTGGGGTTTTCAATAAGATGACCTTTTCATTTTTCATTTTTTTCTTTTTCATATTGAAAAAATAATAAGAATGAGGGTGTTAAGTTTTTTAACATGCTGGCATCGAGCTATTTTCCTGCCTCTATTCTAGGGAACTTAGGGGGTGCTTACGGGAATTGAACACTGTCCATGTACTGAAATTTAAGTGCAAAATATTTTAATGCATTTTTGGTCATGAAATCATGTTTCATAATTGAGAAGTTCTAACATCCTAAGACTTTTAGAATCCTAATAACATGGGTACATAGCAATATCTTCTTTGTATAAAAGAGATCTTGAGCTACATAAACCAGGGTTTGGCTAAATGGGCCTAATAAAACAAATAAGTGTTTGTCCTAGGTTTTATGTTCGAATCACATGGAGGCTAAATATTCCAAACTTGGTGCCAAGGTGCACTTAGAGGGGTCTAGTAAGGGCGGCTACCACGGTAAGAATTTTAGAAAATGCACTTATTATATGTAAAAATAATTTATCCCCAACTTATATAGACTTGCCACTGTTAGAATTTTTTTCTTTCATTTTTTTGCAACAGACTAGTCTTAAATACCTTTTTTTTTTTTCAAGAAAGGAGACCCAAAATAGTATTCTAAAACTAAATTCAATGGGCCAAAATGAAATAATATAAAGGATGATGTCTAATTAAGAACAAAAAACTCCATACTTTAACTTAAAACAACTTAACATAAAACAGCTTAACCTAAAAATTAAACAAGTTAACTAAAACAGTCGGCACAGTGCACGAATAGGCAAAGGTGATTTCTCGTTTAGTGGATTTCTAGATTTCCAAATTTCCAATGCCGGCACTGTGCAGTATTGGAATTTTGAAAAATTAAAAAATCATTTATCGTTGAGCATTCTGTGTAGATTTGTAGATTTCTCAAACTCCATTGGAAAAAGGTTGATCTTTTTCAATTTTTCAATGTCCAATTGAAGTTATAGAAATTATTGAATGTTTTGACTCTCTTATTGAGTTTGTATTGTGCAATAGATGGTATTTGCACTATATGAAAGAAATATAACAATTTATTGATTTATGTAAACTAATGTGGTAGGTAATCATGGTAAAAAAATAATAATTGACTCATTCTTTTAAAAAAAGAAGTGTTGAACACATATTGCAATGCATCTTTTTATTTTTTTTTAACATATACATTTCGTCATTGGTAGGATAAAATCTTGGCTCTATTCCTGCTTGGTGCCACTAAAAGGTTTGCTCGGTTATTAATTTTTGGGCCTCGTAATTAGCCGATGTACATGTAAGCTAGCTTAGACATCCAGTCATAAATAAAAAAATAAAAGAAAAATCTTGAGCTACATAAATTGTTTCCAAAATGCAGTATGTATGCTTCTAACATACCGTTTGGTAGAGCTTAAATGGAGGGAAAATAAGATGTCAGATATGATGCCAGATATACATATCCAGCGTTTGTTTGGGTTTTTGCCTTTTTGGTATCTGGATATAATTTTGCCGGAATATCTGAATCCCTCTTTAGGGGCCTTATTTTTGGACACTCCCCATCCCAAATAATCCGTGTGCAATATTGACCACAATACCCTTGTTGGCCAGGGAATATAAGAAGATGCCGGATATACATATCTGGCGTTTGTTTGGGTTTTTGGTACCCGGATGTAATTTTGCCGGAATATCTTAATCGCTCTTTAGGAGCCTTATTTTTGGACACTCCCCATCCAAAATAATCCGGGTGCAATATTGACCACAATACCCTTGTTGGCCCCACTACTTTCTTTCAAAGCAAACAAAGCAATTGATGCAAGTGAGGTAGAGTGAAATACAATTGGTATCTCTCTATGTCCCCTGAGATAGACTAGATTAGGATTAACGAATGACAAAAAAAAAAAAGACGACGACAAAGAAAACTAAACAAATCGGTTGCACAAATTAAACAAAACTAAACAAGAAAAGTATATGAAACATTGGTGCACAAACCCACCAAGACCAAGAGAAAACAGCCACTATTCCGTCTTTATTTTTCGGTTCTGATAGTAAAAAATACAGACCTGAAAAACTGGTGCACATATCGATTGCACCCCAAAACCTTGTTCTCTTTTCCCGTCACACCGCAGGCGCGGCCATCTCTGAAGCCGTCGTTGTGGTGGATCGATTTGGGCGGAAGAAAAAGAGAGAGAGAGAGAGCACTATGTTTGTTCCTCGCTACGCTCCACCCGGTTCGCCGTTGTGTGATCACCCTCCTCCATTAGTATTGATTTCTTTAATCACAAGAAAGGTTTGGATCTGTTGCACGTATGCTCTGCTCACAAGAAATCGATGGAATCCAAAATCCGCGCGCGGGTCCCAATTTGATTTGTCCATGCATAAGCTTTGATTTGAATTGGTAGATTATTGCATTTAATATAATCATAGCACCAGATTAATCAAAGCTTTTTGTTAAAAGCCCTTTTTCTTTTTTAGCTCAAAGATTTTTGTCATTGTTTATGAAGGCTGGTTCAAGAGACAAACTATTTGACACAGCATTTGACGCAAAACTTTTTGTTAAAAGCTATTTCCTTTTTTTGGTCAAAGATTTGTCATTGTTTATGAAGGCCGGTTCAGGGACAAAATATTTGACACGACATTTGACACAACTTTTTGGTAAAACCTTTTTTTTTTTTTGGGTCAAAGATTTTTGTCATTGTTTATGATAGCCGGTTCAAGGGACAAAATATTTGACACGAAACTAATCAGAGCCTCACTCAATTAACCGGAGCTGTTCAATTCGTTTAAAGAAGAAATTAAATAGGCATCTTATTAGAATTATTTAGGTATCCATTCTAATGTATTTGAATACATGTGTTCTTATCTTCAAAATAGATTATTGTCCCATTATACCCATTTATATATTACTGTAGATATAGATATTGTCTATAGTATTAGATCATATATATATATATATATATATATATATATATATATTATAAAACATGACGGGTATCTTTAGAAATATTCATTCTCAACGGTTCAGATTTCTCTTTAACACATATTTTATCTAACCATACAAACAAATCCAACGGTCCAAATTTCTCCACCATTCACATACAAGCCGATGGCAATTTAATAAATAACTTATGTTCTTTGGACAAAGATCTATATTATAAAACATGACTGATATCTTTAGAAATATTCATTCTCAACGGTTTAGATTTCTCTTTAACACATATTTTATCTAACTATACAAACAAATCCAACGGTTCAAATTTCTCCACCCTTCACATACAAGCCAATGGCAATTTAATAAATAACTTATGTTCTTTGGACAAAGATCTATATTATAAAACATGACAGGTATCTTTAGAAATATTCCTTCTTAACGGTTCAGATTTCTCTTTAACACATTTTATCTAACCATACAAACAAATCCAACGGTCCAAATTTCTCCACCCTTCACATACAAGCCAATGGCAATTTAATAAATAACTTATGTTCTTTGGACAAAGATATATGTGGTAATCTTCGTTAAAAAGGAAATCTCGACTGAATAGGAAAAAAGATAAAACACTTCCCATATATAATTGAGCAAGATTTGCCATCTACGTAAATCTTGGGAAATTGCCGACTTCCGTTCCATATAAGATTTATATAGGAAATTGCCGATTTTCCTATATAAGATTTTTTCCTATATAATTGTAGAATTGTAGAAGCAAAATATATGGAAAGTTAGAAATACTACTCCATAATTTTGGCAAATCTTTATCATAAATGTGAAAAGACTATGGAAGGGATCACATAAAAACATCACCCATAATTTATTTAGATTCAACTAATTGCTTTGCATCGATTTATTACTAGGAAAAGGAAAAATTAAACCCACTACTTTAAAAAGAACGACAATGGTGCCTCTGCCATGGGCACCGGACACATTTTACTAGCATGAGGAACAGAGATTTCTCTTTCGAAGGAGCATTAGTCGAAGAATTTAAAGGTGAAGAATGGTTTAACAGATGATAATGACAGTGACATTTGTAACCCGTTAATCTTTATCTCTCTTTTTCTCTATACAAATGTAAAAAGTTTGTTTTCTTGCAGGTGAGGTAGAACTACACCAAAAGGGATATCTGATTGAGGAAACTAATTCGCATAATGAATATGGTAGACTTTCTCTCTGTTTTTTTTTTTTTTTTAAATCTTGCAGTTTTTAGGTTTATAACAATTATGTTTTTATTTTTCTAGGGTGAGACTTTTACATGTTCCATGTTGGATAGTATTTTGGTGATTCAAACGTCAATGATTGCAACGTGGGGGATAACATCGCATTCTTTCTTCTCAGTTCAAGATTGAACTTCATCGCGGGTACAATTTTAGATTTGTCCACTATTATTGTGATATTGGCATTAATTTCCATTCAAGGTTTGTAGTTTGTTCAAAAACTCCACAACACGGTAATGTTCAAAAACTCAATCCAAGTTCATTTTTTCTATACATGTTATTGAGGGCAAAATCTACAAGATCATGGACGAGTCAAAAAATTTGAGTTCGGCAAAGTATCGTGGATAAGGGTATAGAGTGGAGCTTAACTCATCTGTAAGCACTCCAAACCGGCCCCAAGAATGTATATATTCGTACAACCTCCTCTTTTTCCTCCTTTTCCTCCTGCTTCCATCCTTTTCCCCCATCTCTGCACTGCCAACCGGAAATATCATTTCATTCTATACATTTGTAAACTCTGTTTTTTCCCCTATTTTAATCCGTTTCTCTTGAGTTTTGCTTTGTTCAGTCCCAATAAACTAATTTTGGTGACCTTTGCTTTGGTGTTGTATCAGCAATAGATGGTGGGTTAGCAATTGCATGGGTCGATATACAAATTTCCTTTTCTCCGCTTTAGTACACATTGTGTGTGTGTGTGTGTGTGTGTATATATATATATATATATTACAGTAGAAAGTGAGTGGATACATAATATGAATTCATGTAGAAATCTAATCTGATTGTAATACATTCCTATCTTAAATAGTAAATACACTCTAAATTTGTAGGCACGAGTAATTGGTTTGTTCTTTGTGGTGATAAAATTATGTTGGTATGTGCCTTTGGGCACGATCAGTTTGTTCGCACATAACTAAGGTCACTCGAATATATACGTGAGTTCAGTGCTTATTTGCGTATGTCGATCGTTCGAGCCGTGCCTTCAGGCACGGGCATGCACTAGTATATATATATTGTGGGATTTGGTAGAAGAGATAATATAGTTTTCTTAAAAAATGGAATATTCGAATTAGATCTCTAGCTCTCTAGACTCATCAATCTCCCTTCACCACTTCCCAGTGGCAGAGCCAGAATAATGTTATCGATCATGTTTTTTTTTTTTTACTACATATGATAATCTTATTTCAAATTTTATTTTGAGATTTTAGGTGATTAGAGAAGGATTTAGAAGATTAGAATAGAGGAAAGATTTGAGAGAGAGAGAGAGAGAGAGAGATTAGGAAAGATTTGGAGAGAGAGAGAAATTAGGAAAGATTAGGAGAGAAATATTTAGAAGAGTGGGGGAGAGAAAGGGTGAAATGGGAGAGAGAAAGGGTGAAATAGGTATTTTTTTACGCAAATTCTTCAATTAAATTATCATATTTTAACTTATCCAAATGCTCATTTTCAATTGAGCTCATAGAACATAATCTCTCCTATAACATAGTAATTAAATTTTTATGAACTCCAACTTCGGAAAGCTCCTCTTTGCCGACCTAAACAATTGTGATTGGTATAATCAACAAAATTCGTTAAACAACTCATACCATTTGAAAACCACCATCTTTCCAATAAGCCCTTATAAAATCAAGGTTATCAATGGATTTTGCTACTTTTCTCAGCAATATTATTTTCAAATGTCCAAGAACCTTTCTATTTTTTTTTGGATTAAAACTATACATACTCCTAATTTGTCTCTTTGTTGGATTTATCATTTTCTTTAGAATTTTTCATACCCATCATGATTTGTGACCTGTTTTAGAATTTTTCAACTATTTATTGTAGAATGGAGGATGATGGGCTTGAGGGGTATATAGAAGATAATGGAGAGTTGTTAAAAGAGCGCACACCACGTATTGGTATGGAGTTTGAGTCGGAGGAGGTTTCTTTTCGATTCTATAACGAACATGGAAGGATTAGGGGGATTCAGTATTAGACAAGATTACCATACGAAAAGCAAAAAAAATGGTCTCATGATTAATAGAAGGTTTGTTTGTCATAAGGAAGGAAAAAAGGAAAAGGATAAGTGGCATCGCATAGTCCTACAACCTAGAAGAGAGATGAGAACAAAGTGAAGTGCAAATTTGAATATTCATTGAATCGGCGTTCGATAAAATGGGAGGTGAAAAAGTTTGATGATGTCCACAATTACCTATTGCGTCTTCCAGGAACTGCTTATTGATGTCTGACTCGAAGGAATTTGTGTGAAAGTCAAGCTATGAATATTGAAATAGCTAATGCTGCTAGGTTATCGCTCAAGTTATCACATGATATTCTTAGTGCCCAGGTAGGAGGGCCCAAATTTGTAGGGTTCACGATAGAGGACCAAAAAACTTACTTGCGTGGCAAAAGACATGGAGACCTACAATATGGTGAAGCAGGAGCTTTGTTGACATATTTTCAACAAGAAGTGATTAACAATCCGTATTTTTACCGTGCAATTCAACTAATGTTGATGAGGTGATAACTAATAGTTTTTGGGCTGACCATCATATGATAACAGATTATGAAATTTTTGGTGATGTATTATCATTTGACACAACATTTCGAACAAACAAAGAGTGTCAGCTATAGGTGTGTTTATAGGCTTTAACCATTATCATATGACTGTAGTTTTTGGTGCTGTATTGCTGTATGATGAAACCATGGCCTCATTTGAGTAGTTATTTTGAACTTTTTTACAAACAATGTCGAGAAAGAAGCCTCTCACCATTTTTAAAGACCAACATCAAACAATGGCTAATGCGATTTCTCAAGATATGCCCGAGGTTAGTCATGGATTGTGTACTTTTCACACTACGCACAATGCCTTGATGCATTTGGGCTACTTGTTCAAAGATGATTCTAAATTTAGTCGTGATTTCCGTAAGTTTCATAGGTCCAGCTCCTTTTTGGTTGGCACTTTCATGGCCAAAATTCACATTTACATGTATTATTTTCTATCGAGTTGTACACTTTCTTTTATCATTTTTAGAGTTCTGTACTAGGTTGTGGAATGGAATCATATGGGTGTATTTATTTATTTGAAGTGCGGTAGTTGTTAGTCAAGTGAAAGGGTGTGTTCTTGACAAGTTGAAGGGAGGATTTCGCTCAAGCAAAAGACTGGTTTGCTCAAGCAACACGGCTGTCTTTATATTTTGGTGAAATAGGTTTTCGCTCAAGCAAAATCCGTTTGGCTGCAAAACTGGAGCTCATTGCATCCTTTGATCGTGCTTTATAAATACAGAACTTTTAGGTCTTAAAAAGACATGCTTGCTGAAAGGAAAATAGAGAGCTCTTATTTCCCATCTTCAAAAACACTTTTGGTGGCTAGGGTTTGTGCACCTTGAAGACTAGTGAAGGTTTATCAATACCTATGCTCTAAAGGATCATCTTCGAGGGGTTTTCTACTACAACACATATAATCTCTACGCAAAGACCTTTCGTGAAGTTCGAAAGGCGATTCGTTTGGAAGGCTTGAAAATTCAAGATTCGGCGATCATGCAGAGGTACGATGAACGTGGATTCGGCAAGTAGGTCTTAGGGTTCGTGGTGAGGATACACGAACACTGAGTAAGAACTACTTGTAATCGTACAATGGTTTTAGTGCATGATTCCTTCCCGTGGTTTTTTCCTGTTTAGGGTTTTCCACGTATATCTCGTGTTTTTTCTGTTTATTGCTTTCTGGTATTTGATTGGGTTGATATATCAATTGTGGGTTAATTATTGAAAAAGTTTGAAACATAGCGCAAATCTATAACCCTAGGGAAGCTAGGATAGGATTTTCCAATTGGTATCAGAGCGGGTCGTTTCTAAGCGGATCCTTTATTTGCTATGGAGTTGAGTTCTAATCGTCCTCTCTGGTGTTGGATGGGACAAACTTTGATCATTGGAAAACAAAAATGGAAGTCTATATAAAGGCTATTGATGAGGATATCTTCGACGCAGCTACAACCGACTTGACAATAGCGCTATCTATAGCTACGGAGTTATCTAAATCTCTTGAACGCATGACTCAAGAGAGATAGGTAAACTGCAAGGGGAAGTGGTACGACTCCGCGAGAAAGTCAAAGAGCTTGAAAAATTAAACGTGGTAAATGATGATAAAATACATAATTTGACTGTTGAATTAGATAGTGCTAAATTGTGTTTTTGAGCGTTTCGATGCAGGATCAAGCCTCTCAATGACATACTAGACGTTCAAAGGCCAACTGGAGTGACGCAATGGAATTAACAAAGAGATTAGTTATGTACTAATCGAACGAATGATAAACTCAAGTTCACAAGAGAAAAAGACAAAATCTGAATATTATTGATAAAAAATTGCATAAACATTAGGTTACAACCCATTTTATAGGAAAAAAACGTAACCCTAGCAAAGCCCTAACTCAAAACCGAAAATTTCCAAAATTTGGAAAAAATAATACAGTAAAATTTGAAAAAGAAAAGAAAAACATGACTTTCCCAAAAAGAATAAACTTCTATAAAATTATACGCTAAAAGATATTAACGAAACAAATATTTCCTAAAACGGCAAAAACGTCCAATTGGAGGCCTGAACGAAGGAATTAGGCCGGAAAACACTGTTCATCATCAACCAAAGGTTTATGAGTATTGACCGCAGCACGAAAATAAGTTAGCCTACCAAGTTTGGGCCCGATCTGAGCTCGTCCAAAAGTTGCCAAATAGGGTAATTTGCAATTAAACAACGTTTGGGCTTCCGAGGCTTTGACCGATCTAATTGATCATGAAATTAGGCCTCCACTTGTTCTACATCATGGAGATAGGTCAAGACTTGGTTACCACGCTTCCTCACCCAATATAATTGTTTGACAATAATATAAGCAAGGAAAGCACAAGCAAAGTCAAGGAGTTTTCTTCGAAGACTTTGCTAAGGGCAACATGAACTAAAAATCAGCAAAAAGAGGTAAAACAGGTAAAGCCAAAAGAGATTGTAAGTATTAGCATGCCTCAAAATGTTGGTAAGATGACTACATTCACACAGAAACCTACTATGGATAGAATTATTTCAATCTGTCATCACTGTGGTGTTCAAGGTCACACTAGACCTCAATGTAGGAAATTGCATACCGGTCATACTTTGAGCGCACACTTTGCACGATCTCACGAGTATATAGCAAGTTTATTCATATATGTCATTTTTATGGAGTGAAGGGTCACACTTGACTTAATTGCTTTAAATTCTATGGGTACCCTATTCTTGAGTCTCGACCTCACCATGTCAATAATTATGGGGTAGAACCCAAAGACCTAGACGTAGGATCACTCCTCATAAAAATAATATGAATGTGAATCCAAAATGTGTGCCTAAAATTGTTGGAAACGTTGAGAAGGTCAAAACTAGACCTATTTGGATGAGGATATCAGACTTGAAACCTTGGGTTGATTTACCTACCAACCCTCTTGATGATAGTGTATCATCCGGAGGAGTTGACCCTGCTTTTTACGGCTTGGCCTCGCACCCATAGTCTAAGTTGGTTTACTTTGCGTATCTTTTGCTTAGACATATGGTTTGCGTTTTTTTTTTTTTTTTGATTTTGACTTGCTTGGTTGGTTCACAATTGTTTTGGAGTATTTTAAAAAATATATATAAAAAAAAACTATATATTTTCATACGCATACATAAAAGTTTTTTTAAGCCAACGTGGCTCCTTGGTCATATCAGAGGTTTAGTTAGGGGCCGTTTGGCTAAATAAGCCACACTACTACAAAATGGTATAAAGATCACGGTTCAAAAATTAAAAAGATCTCACTTTTTGTAAAACCGTAATAAAATATTATGGACTATAGTTTTAATCTCAGTTATACGAAAAAAATGAGATGGAAAGATTTTTTAATCTCAGTAATCTAAAAAGTGAGATTGTAACTTGAAGAATAAATCTTATTCTCAAAAAACTGAGATTATTATGAAAGAATAAATCTCGTTTTGAAAAAAACTGAGATGAAAAGATTTTTTGATCTCAATAATCTAAAAGTAAAATTGTAACTTAAAGAATAGATCTCGTTTTTGAAAAACTGAGATTGTATATGAAAGAATATATCTCATTTCAGAAAAACTGAGATAAAAAGAACATTTTACCTCAATCATCTAGAAACTGAAATCGTAAGTTAGAGAATACATCACTTTTTTTTTTTAGACTTGAGATGAAAGCTCTTATATAGAAAAAGTTGAATGGCGCTTACTCCTTAATCAACTCCGCATGCAATACCCCTAAATAAATGTCACTCTCAATCATTCTACAAAAAAATATTTCGGCAAAAAATGGGAAAATTTCGGCGATGAAAATATATTTCGTCGCCAAATGGGTACCTAACAAAATTTATGAAGGTTGTGTTTCGTCGCCAAATGTATTTCAAATATAACTCTATGCCGAGAACTCCATTAATTGAGATAATTTAAATTGGGTTTGAACAATTATACAAAGGGTTACAACTTTCATGTTTATCAAAATTTCTAATTTTAATATTTAAAGGTTCAAAATGATGTTCGAAATATATTTTAATGTTAAACACATATGTTACATATTAAATATTTCAGTTACATATTGAAAGTGTGTGTGGTGCAGTTGGTTGAAGCTTTTATGCAAAACTCAAGAGACTTATGTTCAAAACCCAATAGGATAAATAAAGTGGGATTTTTTCCCTTAGAAAAATGCCACTTTTAATCTCGATTTTTTCAAGAACTGAGATTATTAATCTCTAAACAATCATGGTTTTATAATGAAACTGAGATATTAAGCTATAAAGGTCACGAATTTGTCATTTTTAATCACAGTTTTAATGTTTTTAGTCACGGTTTTAATGAGTTTTAATTACGATTTTTATCCTATGGTTAAAAGATTGGGACTTTTAGTTACACCTTGAAAAACTACGGTTTTGAATGCGAGATTAAAAGTGAAAGATCACACCAGATGACCGAGGTCTTTATCTATTTTTGTAGTAGTGCCACTTGGCTTATTTTTTTGTCCTTATTCAAATTTTTTTCGCATTTGTTAGTTTTTTGTCAATTTTTTTTGGGTATTATTGCTTTTTCATGACAAGAGGAATCTAAAAAATAAAAAATTACGATCGAAATCTAATTCTTTTTTTAATAAAGACGAGTTTTTTTTTTTAGATAGGGACACAATATATAGTTGTGTGTGACAGTCTATCTTTGAATCTTTCTACTCATATGGTGTGCTGCGATATTGGTTGTAGCATAGTCTTGACTTTGTGTCTTACACTTGTTCACGACAAAAGATAATGTGCTCCGGATCTTTAACTGTCATTTCTCACGAAACTGGAGCGGATCTTTTCTTATTTCCCCAAAGATTGACCGTTTAGCATTTACGATCTTGTCTTGGGTGTTCAGCTGAAAAAAAATATATAATAATAAAAAAAAGAGAGCGTGATGTGGTGATGTTTCCTTCTTTTATTGCATTTTCGGGCTTTTTTTTTTTTTTTTAATCAGCAAAGAAATTTTATTAATCTCAATAACAAAGTTACAAAGATTAAAAGGAAATGGGAAGACGGCATGCATCACATGCAACTAACGGCCTACATTCCAACGATGTTAGCACTTGGACTGAGGACAATCATATGCCACGCATTTAGGGATGGCAATCCCGGCCGCCCTGCCGCCCCAAATGGATTGGGGATTCGGGGATTTTTCGGGGATCAGGTAGGGGATGGGGATAATTTTTTTAAAAAAATAGGGAACGGGTAGGGGATGGGTATGAGCCCCGCCCCGCCCCGTTTGTGTGTATATATATAAAATAAATAAGTTATATACATAAGTGAGGAAAAAAAAAAAACTAAATCTCATTGTCAATTAATATAGAAGTAATTGAATTCACTTACCACGGATAGAAGATTAGCATAAAAAAGAGCTCAAATCGATAATTCTAGTCAGATAAATATTGTTTACGTCGGAAACTCATGAAATAGCGTCGTGTTGAGAGACTAAGAAACGAAGCTTTAAAGAGCTTTGCGTGTGTTGTTTGTTCTTGGCGTCTTGCTGCAGGAGGGATACCGGATTAAGAATACCAGTTTTGCGTGGTTCCAGTTGGATCCCCGATTCCCCATAGAGATCTCCGTTCCCCGTTTGGGGAGGGGATGGAGGACAAAAATAATTCCCCGGTGGAGATCGGGGAGGGGATGGGGATGAGATCGGGGAGGGGATGGGGATGGATTTGGATTCGGGGATCGGGGACGAGGATAGTGGTATTCACCCCCTACCCGCCCCATTGCCCACCCTACACGCATTGCCAAATGGAGGGGGAGGTTGGAGAGAAACCAACCCAAGGAGCAAAAGCTCAACCTAATACAATTCAAACAAAAATGCCAGAACAAAGCAAAATGAATTGGACACAGACAAAGAAAATTGGACTGATCCAGATCTTGGCCTGAGCATATCGCTGAAGTAGACGTATGCGACAACCCCAAAAGTGATGAACACGATCCTGCTATATCTGTCTCAATCTACACAATCACCATCATCTTTGATGAACACTATCCTGCTATATCTGTCTCGATCTACACAATCACCATCATCTAAGAAATCCATTACTACTCCGCAAATACCGCCCTTCAGAAACGCGGCCTCTCTCTCTACACAATGCATTTTCGGGCTTTTCACTCAGTAACCAGGCATCTTGCCTCAGTAAGCAGTACTAAGTGTTCGTGTTAAAAGGTGGATAGTTCCGAGATTGCATGTATTGTGTGGATTAGCTTGTGTTCGTAGCCTTTTTGACATGAGTAATTAAGTCTGTTGGGGTGTCCTCTACACCTAGTGCTCTAAAGTTGTTTAGTTTGGGTGTCGCTAACCTAAAGCTCACTACACGGGTCAATTAGAAAGCTTAAGGGACCCAAGGCATTGCACGCCACATATTGTGTTTCGGAATACATTGAGGGGGAGTTTAAATATGTGGATGGGAGTTTTGATTTATTGACTATCCAAAAATTCTTGGTTTGACCTCTTGAGAGGGGGAGTTTTTAGACCTTCTGTGCGTTCATGAGAAACTAAGTTCCGATCAGTTGTTCGGTCGAGCTTAATATATTTTGTCGCGACTCACGCACACACCTTTTTTTTTTTGAATGGCGAAAAAGGAGAATATATTAATAAAGAAAATAAGCTCCAAGGATTGACAAGAAATCAAACCGAGCAACACCCAACAAGGCCACCCCAAAGAGACCCAACGAAACCAAAACCACAGGAAAACACCCACTCGCCCCCAAAAAAAAGACACCCCCTAACGCACACACTTTTGTTACTTTGTCATGACCTATGCTACATCAATTAATTCTCTTCATACTCGTCTGATAGGATCATAGCATGTGACTATGCATAATAGTTTGTGTGTTTGTTCATTGATTCCTTTTTTCTTTTTTTTTAAACGGCGAAAAAAATATATCATTAAAACGAAATGAAGTACATCGATAACCGGACAAGAACGTCTACTACGTTTGTGGGGTTTGATTAATTAGTATGCTGCTTTAAAGGTGATGCATGTTTCCTTAAAAAATAAACTTATAGTAAATTTGCTCATATGGTTGAACTTTTTCCTATATTTTTGCTAAGGTTAGTTGGGCTTATGGCCATTAATTTACAAAAGTGCTACACACACAACCGATCTTTAGCCATCCATGGCTGTAATGAATAGTTATGATTCGCTCAAACTTTTCTTCATATAAGTTAAACTTATCCATGGAAGAGTTTTTTTAAAATCTAGACTGTCCAAATACATCTGGACGGTCAGAATTACAAACACAACCAACATAACGGTTGTGCAAGTAGCATTTTTGATTAATTTATGCCTAGTGTAGCACAAGAAATTTTTATGTATACCGGGGATACCAACCCTCCTGCCTTTTTCATTTTCGGCCATTTTTTGACCACATTTTGATGATCGATTTTGTTCATTTTGTAGAGTTCGGCGAATTTTATTCAGACCAAAAATTGTATTCATTGGATTTTATTTGATACATGATCGGCACACAGGAAAATGCAAAAAAAACAAAAACAAAACAAAACTGGGTTCCGATTCAGTGTGGTTTTGGACGCATTTTGGTTTTCTTCAATTTTCATGTGTGCCGAGCATTTACCTACTAAAGTTCGATGAACATGATTTTTGGTATCATAAGATTTGTCGCCGAACTCTACAAAATGAACGAAGCCGATCATCAAAATGTGATCGAAAAATAGCCGAAAAATAAGAAACAGACTGGAAGGGATACCAACCCCTTGGTATCCCGGTACACATAAAAGTTTCTCAGTGCGGCACTTATTGGTATACTGCACTTATTGAACTTATCATTGATGGTTAGCAACTGGTTGCATTCCTCTGCTAATATGGTTTCTTATGATTTCCCTTGTTCTTCTGTGACAAAAAGGGGAGAAATATTATTGCTAATGCTTAACATTTTGTGAGTTGTTTTTTATGTGGTGCAGGCTCTTGGTTAAGTTAGAGGTTAACAGTCATGTTGAGTGAGTTTTGTCATGGAAGAGCCAAATGAGGAGATTGTAAGTTCCATAGGCCGAGCTCCTTCTCTATTTATTGCTTTTTGGTGTTTGATTGGGTTGATATATCGATTGTGGGTTGATTATTGAAAAAGTTCGAAACACGGCAAATCTATAAACCTAGGCAAGCTAGGATTTTTCAATTTCAAAAGCATGAATTTAAGATTATGAGGACTAAAGTAAGCGTGGGATTCATTGATTTGTAAGTATAACTTGGAGAACAACTCATGGATGACGCAAACTTGGAAAGTTTAGAAGAAGTGGGTGCATGTGTTCATGAAGTACTGATCATTTAGTGCGGGAATGAGAAGTACCCAAGGTAGTGAGAGCTTGAATGCAAAATTGAAGAAACACTTGATATTGCTGAGATAGGCAAACATTGTAACAATTCTTACCAAATAAAGAACATTGTAACACGGGAGATTTAGCCAAAAATTCCTCATATTTACATTTTTTAAGCTCAAGGACAAGCACTTTTTGCAATCAAACATAAGGACAAATTATCTATAACCCTAAAGTACCATATGAAAGTGCTTAAAATCCTATAGTACCCTATAAAAGTGCCTAAACATGTTTTGGCATTGTGGCCAAAAAACTCAAAAAGTCGAAGGACCTCAACTAAAACCTATTTTGTTGGTGTCCTTCTCCTCAATGAAAACTATTTTACCGTCCTTATGGCTAATTTTCCTTTGTAAGAACCGGTAGGCATACGATTCTACTCCTCTTGTTGGTAGTGAAATTGTTCCCCTGAGGAAAACACAGGAGTGACAGGGGTGCTTGGGGCCCTTCCACGTGGAGTAGCTAGGAATGAGGACCTCTGGGGTACTACGGAAAAACCACCCGGTGGTATTTCCTATATATGCCCTACGGATTTGGTCTCAATCATTTGAATTGCAATTCATAATCAAAGGACGTAGCCCTGGATCCGCGAGAATTTCTCGAATTGAGTCCCACACGACTTCGTTTGGAAACCACAGAAACACCACCCAGTGGCATTTCTGTAGCTATGCCCTATGGATCTAATTGGTCTCGATCATTTGGATTGCAATTCATAGTTGAAGGACGTAGCCGGTAGCCCTGGATCCGCGGGAATTTTTGCCAAATCGAGTTACACATGACTACGTTTGGAAAGAGAACTCACATTTTGTTTTTTGTGAATCACGGATTTCATCAATCTTTTGCTTTATTTTATAGTATCTCTCTGTATCTGTAAACAAAAAATAGTGTATGCTTCATCAGTCAAACAACAGAGGGATCATTTGGATTGCAATCCATAATCGAAGGACGTAGCCTAGGATCTGCTGGAATTTCAGTCAAATTGAGTTCGACACGACTCCGTTTGGAAAGATGAGAACTCACATTTTGTTTTTTGAGAATCACGGATTTCGTCAATCTTTTGCTTTATTTTATAGTATCTCTCTGTATCTATAAACAAAAAATAGTGTATGCTCCATCAGTCAAAGAACATAGGGGATCATTTGGATTCCAATCCATTATCGAAGGACGTACCTGGATCCACAGGAATTTCAGTCAAATTGAGTTCCACACGACTCCGTCTAAAAAAAGGAGAACTCACATTTTGTTTTTAAGAATCACGGATTTCATCAAATTTTCGCTTTATTTTATAGTATCTCTCCATATCTGTAAGCAAAAAATAGGATATGCTTCATCAGTCAAACAATAGAGGGGATCATTTGGATTGCAATCCATAATCGAAGGATGTACCTTTGGATCTGCGGGAATTTTAGTCAAATTGAGTTCCACACGATTCCGTCTAAAAAAAGGAGAACTCACATTTTGTTTTTGAGAATCACCGATTTCATCAATTTTTCGCTTTATTTTATACTCCCTCCGCCCTTTTTAAATGTCCTACTTCTTAATTCCAACTTATTAAAAAAACATCATCATTATACTTTCACATCAACTTTTTCCTCCACTTTCCCTACTTACCCATCATCATTACACTTTTTACTCACCAACTTTTCAAAATGGAATCTATTTTTAGGGACAAAATAGACAATGTACCAACTTTTACCACTAACTTTACCAAATGGACACTTATTAAGGGACAGCCCAAAATGGAATACTGGACTATAATAAGGGGACGGAGGGAGTAGTATTTCTCCATATCTGTAAGCAAAAAATAGTGTACGCTTCATCAGTCAAACGACTGAGGGGATCATTTTGATGGCCGTGGGCATTATTTTGTTGAATTGATGAATAAAAAACAGTGTATGCAAGAACAAGAAGAACAATCTAACAACTAAAAACAAATTAGCTACCGCAAGAAAAAAAAATAACGAAAAGATTTGTAGGCTTATTTAATTTATCTGTTGTATGACTTGCTTCTTTAACTGATATAAACTATAGGTATGTCACTCTTTGAAAAGAGTGACGCATAGAGTTTTTCGAAAAACCTGAGCTGTGTTATTATATAGATGTATAATTATGAGATATTTTCCCCTTGTATTCCCCACAAGGCCACAAGAAGCAGATCAATCGCAAAAATACGAAGACAAAAGCAAAAGGAGAAACAACCCTAGTTTTCCGAGTAAATTAGGAAGGAGAAAACAAAACGAAGAAAGAAAAATACCCCCACTGTCCAAGCTCTGGCATCCAACGATTTCTGGCGATCGACGGTGCAGCTGGTCCAACGAGCTTCGACGACGACGACGATTGGCTCTCTGCTCGTTGGGCCGCTGGCGATTTGGGTGGGTTTTGGAAACAGGGAGAAAAAGGCGTGGGTCTTGGAAAGTCAGGGAAGGGGACAAGAAGGTAGAGTATTATTACTTATTCGTTTAAGTTAAAAATCAGATTTTAAAAAAAAAAAATCTGAATTATTGGAGAAGTGGGGGCACGGTGGTTCCTCGATAAATCAGCCATGCTGCCTTCCCCAATATATTATGTGATGGCACAAAATTTTTCTCAGCTTTGTTAGGAATTTAATGCCGTTCTCCTGTGATGGTACATAATTTTTCTTAGCTCAGTATCAAATATAAATAACTTAGAACGGCGTCAAATTCCGTTGTCGTTAGAATTTGATGCCATCACAGGATTTTAGTGTTTGATGCCATCACAGTATTTTTCTTAGCCTAGCTTTTGTAACACTTCCATTATCACTAAAATAAAAAAAACCCGTCGCCATAGTCCATATTTTTAGCGAAAATACATCCCATTTCTAGTGACGCTTTGGGAAGCGCTGCTACATGCCAAATTTCTATACACCTCCTAGTTGCATTTGTATCCAAGCTAACATATCATTTAATTTAACTTATGAAGGTCAAGATACTTTCCTTAATTTGTATCATACCCTGCTCGTTGCCTTGTTGACTTTATGCATGATTGTTTTTGGAATTTGTTTCATGCAACCTCTGTACCAAGAGAAAGGGCGAGAGCCATTGAACTGAGTTCAAAAAAGAAAAGATGTGGAAGCTAAAGGTTGCAGAAGGCCAAGGGCCATGGTTGTATAGCACCAACAACTTCGTTGGTAGACAAATTTGGGAATTCAATCCTGATGCTGGGACACCGGAGGAGAGAGAAGCAATTGAAAAAGCTCGACAAGATTACCGGAAAAATAGATCCCGGGTTCGTCCCTGCGGAGATGTTCTCATGCGAATGCAGGTAGATAAAATCTTAAGAAAAAGTTTGTGCACGCAGTAGATCGTACACAGATTTTGATACAAAATGTGGATGGTTCCATCCGGTGCACGTTAGCTCTACAAAATAATATATGGTAGCTCCACGTGCTAGACATATATTTAACTGTTTAGCATATCTTGTCAACTTTCTTAATTAGTCACCTATCTCTATTGACAAAATTGGGAAGTTAGTACTATATTGGGCCTTGTCTCTTGCCCCAGCCACGTTCAAAATATTCTACAAGAATTGTATGCAGTTTGTAATATTTTTCTAAAATTTATTTTATCCCACATGCGATTTGTGTCACTTTAAAACACCAAAAATATTGTTTTTGAAAATAATTTTGAAATTTTAGTATATGTATGAAAGAACTCATTGAGAGACTTTCACAACAATGCAAAAAAATAAAAAGTTGAATATTATATTTGAGAAATGTATTTTCTTTTGGGGTTCGAAAATGGCATGCAATTTGTGGAGGGAGAACAATTATAAGACAGAGGGACTATTTAGTCTTAAACTCAAGTTTTTTAGAATAATTACTTTGAGAAAATTAGTTTTCTTTGATACACCAATAATTAGATTGTGTGTAGAAAATTCTTGAATTGTTTTCTCATCAGTTTGCATGTTTTGATCGGTGAAACCAAAAACGCAGCTTAAAAAGGAAAATAGCAACATCGATCTAAGCATACCACCAAAGAGACTAGGGGAAAATGAACAAGTCAACTATGAAGCTGTTACAACTGCTCTCAAAAAGGCCGTTCGATTGAGTTGTGCAATTCAATCAAAAGATGGACACTGGCCAGCTGAAAATAGTGGCCCGCATATTTACACACCTCCCATGGTAAGTACTACTTCATATGGTTGCAATGGGGAAGATCCTCAAGTCCCATCTAGTCTAGCCCGTTTGAAGGCCCTATCCGCGCCTACTTTGATAATCGAGACTGTTCAAATTTTAGCTTTCATTGAGAATATAAACATGTCGAAGACTATATTTATCAACTATGTTTAAAATTTTTCAACACATATCTATGTTTAAAAAGGGTTCCAATGCAATGTTTCAAACTTTATGGTTTTCGTTTTCCACACCATACATGTGATTCGAGAAAATAATACTTGATTTTCAGTAAGTATGATGGGGTGGATGATTTGCAAGCTTTAAAAGCGGTCTCAATTCGAGAAACCCAAAACGAGTTGTAGCTTCAGACATTGCATTGTTGATTCAGAATTGTTAGCTTTTATGTAGGCACTCGTTCCTTTCGTGTGATTCAAAATTATTAAACGTTATTGTAATCGAACTGCATATTTGAGGGCAAAGAAAGCCCTCTCTAGTGGGATGTCCGACTTGTGGACTATTGCTTTGCCCGTTCCATACTTTCTGATGTTTATAGTTGTTTGCCCTTCAGACGAATAATATCGTTCCATGCACTTTGACTAAAAAAAAAAAACCCATAAAAGATCTACCATTTGTTTCGGAGAACCAACATTGATTTTGTGTCTTCGTGGTATTTGGTTCTTGCAATGATTGATGTCCATCATCTTATTTCTTGTCGACAGTATGATCGATGCAGGATGTAAGCAGACTCGCAGAGTAGAAGAATTTATTTATGATTTTTTTTTTAAATTTCATATAATTATTTTAGATTTAATCTTATTGTAAAATAATTAGGATTGGGCACGGTCTCCAATAAATTTTCCATCTTTTTCCACTCTTTACTCTAAAAAATCTCCCTCAAAGTCCAAACCAAACAACAGGTTCCTGATCCAGTCCCTAACCCATACTAAAACCTAGCCCTTTACATCAATCCATAACCACAACCACAAAGCCCAGCCACACCAACTCAACTTGACTACAACTAGGAAAGAAAGAGAGATAAAAATCACCAATACTTTCCACTCAAATACGGTTTTTCCTGTCACACATTCTTGTGGGCCCAGACCAAATGATGGAATATACAGAAATATGTGCTGACGAAAGGTGTTGGGACATGCACTATGTGGTAGTGCCAAGACACAACGCGAAAAAAAGAGGTGTACAAACTCAATTTTGATCAACAATTTATTGGAATTTGCAGCTCATTAGCCTATACATTAGTGGAGCAATCAACAGTGTCTTAACAGCAGAGCACAAGAAGGAGATGATTCGATACCTTTACAATCACCAGGTAGTAATAAAAACTCTTGCATGCAAAATATCAAAACAACAATGATATAGACACAGTCGCACACACATATCTAAACACGTGTCTGAAAGCATCTAATGCATGTGGGTCCCACAAAGTAAATGTCAGATTCACAGACATTGAAGGGTTCAGACACACGTGTTCAGAAATTTGCACTTTCATCTGTCCTTCACATTTTTTTATTTCAAAGAGCACCTACATACACACACGGGGACACACAGATCGTAATATAGATGTGTTCGCAACCGGTGTCTTATGCACGTGAATACTACACACGTTGAACGATTTCGAATACAGTTGAGTACGGATGAGTACAAATTTTTTGGCTGTATTCGTAGAAATTTCATTTCAAAAATACTAATATTACTTGCACAGACGTAGCAGACACAATGTACAAATAGTTTTTAGGACTTATCTCAAGTCACACAAATATGATTGAAGCCGCTTATTTTGTTCAAAATATTTTGCTTATGGTCCTTGTAAAAGACCAGTTCAATCAGATACTCTAGTAAAAGCCTTTACAAAACATCCAGCTTTGTCTCAAAATTCAGGCTGAATTCTAAAGCAAAGTAAAATGTTTTACCGATATCCGATTGAACTGTTTCTTTATAAGGACCATAAACGAAATATTTTGCACAAAATGAGATGCTCCAATCATGTTGGTGGGATTCGAGGCAGGTCCCAAAACCAGGAGTATGTACTGCTATGTCTGTGCAAGTTGTACAACTCTAGATTTGTGATATGTCATCTAAATTCATGAATGTTTTTACCACGCAGAATGATGATGGAGGATGAGGATTCTGCATAGGGGGTCATAGCACTATGATTGGCTCGGCACTTAGCTACATTTCGTTGCGTTTGTTAGGAAAAGGTCCTTATGATGGAGAAAATAGGGAAATGGAAAGGGCTCAGAAATGGATACTTGATCATGGTGGTGCAACTCAGATACCCTCCTGGGGCAAAGTCTTTCTTTCGGTGAAGCTCTCTAAACCTAGTTCTCTTAATATCTTTTGGCTAAAGTCAATTTCGTGAGTATGTAGGAGTATATTACAGCTTGCTAGGTACGAGAAGAGATAAAGTTGTGTGTATCGGCCATTTAACTCTATGAGAAGGATGGCAATATTTTATTTCAATCTATCGAGGATGTACTTGAAGAATATAGCAAAGGAGACTAACAACTTCTAAAGCAACAATGTAAGATAAGTCAATTTTTTGTTGATCACGACAGAAACAAAATTGAAACAATGTACTTGATTGAGGATTTTTACATAAAATCAAGAAGCAGTCTGATGGAAGTTGGACTTTTCGCAGACTAGTGCCTGGATCAATAACAAACGCAAGCCATCAAATTGTTTCAGAGTTTTTAGATGTGAGTTTAGAGGTTCAGATATAAATGGAAGAGGATAAAACATGGAAGTGGGTTGCAGGTGATCAGGATGGGTAGTTTTTAATTTCTCATTTACGGCCTTCGTATGTTATACTAGATACCTGCACACAACTATCTTACATTTTACATTGAATTCGTTGCTTATTAAATATTAACGCCTAGTCGTTTACAACTACACATCAAACAAGAAATTGAGCCAATCGGATAGCTAAGCGTTGGCACCATTATCTGCTTATCTTTGTGACATTGTTTGAAAGAAGATGAATTGTTTAAACATTAAATTGTGTATAGACTCTACTGTGCAGGTTCTTGGAGTGTATGAATGGTCAGGGTGTAATCCATTGCCCCCTGAGTTTTGGCTTGTCCCTTCGTTTTTGCCCTACCATCCAGGTGAATTAAAGATGGACTTACACTAGTAACTTTAAATGCACTTTTGTGTCCAATAGAAGTTCTTTGCGGAAGATTAAAATATGCGTCTTTGGCTTGTTTCGGCATCTATGCAATATGACAAAGACAAGGCGTGAAATGCACTCAATCCTCTGAATTTTCAAGCGCCGCCAGGAGCACTATTTGTCCTCTTAAGCGACACAACTGATCAAACTCATTTTTTTTAAAACAAAAGTCAGTGGATTTGAGGAAGGAGATTTGGAGGATTGTGATTGTTTTAGTTGCGTTCGATTCTGGATGCGGAGCTTTATGTGGTATTGAGTTAACCAACTTGTTTTTGTTTTTGCAATTCACCTAATTTCTTTTAAACTCTAGAAGCTTGATTACTTGGTTTGGTCTGACTTAGTCTAATACTTTGTGTAATTCAGCGAAAATGTGGTGTTATGCTCGCACAGCTTACATGCCAATGTCGTACTTGTATGGGAGAAAGTACGTAGGGCCGATCACAAAACTTGTCAAATCATTGAGACAAGAAATTCACGAACAGCCATATGAGGAGATAGATTGGAATAAAGCACGCCATAGTTGTTGTAAGGTTGGTGCATGAATTCTAAAAGTATTCCAAGCAAGATTTAATGAGAAATACAATTGAGTATCAACTTGGAAATCAGTTTGTGTTGGAGATAATTCTTATGTTCAAGAAGGGTTAAACGCACCTAGAAATTATGTCAGGTATAACCTACAAACTAAGCAAAGACACTTATAAGAAGGTGACATGTCCCTGTCTGTGTTTGACATGTGTCAAACACAGACACTCATATGGCACTTTTCGAACATGTATTCAATATTCAGACATGTATTCGATACAATTTTTTCCTGTCCATAATTAAGAAATAATAATCTCTATTCAGACACAAGTCGGAAACTCTTTTTGCACCGTTTCTGGCATTTATTTGGTGTCCATGACAAAGACATTAGTAATATGTAATCGACACTTCTAACAATGCGATCATCAAAACAATCAGAATATGACATACCACTATGCTACTTGCTCTATCGCAAATGCAGGCTTGCCCCCTATGAAAAGTCATGCAATTTGAATAAAAATAACAGCAAACTTTTGTGCATAATTTTCGAATTTTTTACTCCACATTCAAGAACTCCCCAAGTACTTTACCTTGGTGCAAAGAAATTTTAACAATTATGCACGAAAGTACTTTAGCTATCGATCTGAAAATGGCATGAAATTTTGTAGGGATAAGGAATTTGGGATGGAGTAAAACATGCGATCATTAAAAAAGTCGTTATATGACATTTCAAATGCTATACAAATCCACTTAATGTGTGTACACAAATTTATCAACAATCTTTTTAAGAATTTCTAACCATGACCATGTCCTATTATTAAGGGGTTTCTCGAGTCCCATGTCAGAGTTCTATATCAGGCTAAATTCTTCATGACTTACTGTACCTTGTCTATTATTTTATTCAGGATTGGAACGCAAACTGATGGTCATACAAATATACAGAAAACATGTTTGCATACATAGTATTGAATGCATCCAAAAACGCTTATGTATCATACCTTTTAGAGAAAAAGCATATCCGTGCATCTGTGTCGTGTCGTGTCGTGTCATATCCCATTTTCCATCCGTGCTTCTTATTGTATAACTAGTAAACAAAAATTCTAGTGATGTATACCTCAAGGAAGGAGGACACAAATGCTTCCAATTAAACAGCCGTTTAGAAAATCCCAGTCTTCCCATTTGTCTAGCTCTGCTAAATTCTTAATTCCCCTGTATTGGCTGCAATTGGAGAAACTATTTGAACAAGTTAAAGCTTAAAAAATATGAATTTCAATGCAGGAGGATGTCTATTACCCTCACACATTCATCCAAGATCTGCTTTGGGATGGTCTTCATTATGTGAGCGAGCCAATCATAAACCAATGGCCATTTTCCAAGATTAGAGATAAAGCTCTTCAAAAAGTAATCCAGCACCTACGGCATGGAGCAGAAACTACCAGATACATTACTCTAGCATGCATAGAAAAGGTGAGTAGTAACCAAAACAGGTGAATGAATTTATTATCAGTTTTGTCCTGTTGATACTAAGAGCAGTTAGAAAATATATTTATCTATGCTTGAAAGTATATTTAAGGCATACGGTGTCCCTCCCGTGACACTAGTACATTCTTTAAATGGGTGCACTTTCACTCCACCTTAATTTCTTATCCACGTTGATTTGAAAGTTAGCTTGAATGCGAAAGAAAAAGAAGGCCTTCATCCTTTTCAGTAAGCAAAATTACCAAGTTCAGTTGTAATTCTCTAGGCCAAGATGTACATCCGTCTAGGTAGAATAGAAGGTACTACTCAGTGCACAAGAGTTCTGCTGCTAATAAGTCGTGATAAAGGCAGTAGTTAAACAATCTTACCACATTTTCTGTACGAAGTTGAACTTTCTAAATGGAACCAACTTTTCAATGCTAGAGTTAACAACATTTGTAATGACTCCACACATTATGATTCTTAGTTGTGAAATTCACAAGGTATTTAAGCTTGTGAAAATACATCGTAACATATAAATGTGGATTTATCCCATGAATCTATCTCCATAAAGATGTGCTCTTGGTTGTGAATGTCTTCCATCATTTTTCTAGGGAACCAAACTCTTAAGAATTTTTATCAGGAAATGGTTGTTTATTGCAATGTAGGGTTTACAAATGATGTGTTGGTGGGCGGAGGACCCCAATGGTGATGAGTTCAAGTATCACCTTGCCAGAGTTCCTGATTTCTTGTGGCTTGCAGAAGATGGAATGAAAATTCAGGTCCACATTACAAATTAATGATGTTGGTTGTGCTTGTTTGATTGTTAGTTTTATTTGTCAAATATATTACTGTGCGCTACTCATTTGCTGACTGGTGACTTGGATTGCAGAGTTTTGGTAGTCAGTTATGGGATTGTACCTTTTTGACTCAAGCCATTATGGCAAGTAATCTTGTTGATGAATATGGAGATACTCTCAAAAAGGCGCATTTTTACATAAAAGAATCACAGGTATTTTTCTATGTACCAAAAAAAGATTAAAACTTTGTACAACTTCAACATATTCATTCTTTGTTACAAAATATGAAGGTTAAAGAAAACCCTGCTGGGGATTTCAAGAAAATGCATCGCCACATTACTAAAGGAGCATGGACTTTCTCTGACCAAGATCAAGGTTGGGCTGTCTCAGACTGCACATCTGAAGCACTAAAGGTAATTTAAGTCTTATTAGCTCCACGACACTATAACAAGAAAGATTACTTGATATTCAAAAGCATGTTTTTCTAATCAACTGATTGTTCTACAGTGTCTATTACTACTTTCGCAAATGCCATTGGATGTTGCAGGAGAAAAAGTGGATGTTGAGCAACTATACGAGGCTGTGGATGTCCTCTTGTACTTGCATGTATGAAAAGCATTGTATCTTGGTAATTTTTAGACGTTTTGACTAGAACTGTGACCCTTTATGTGATTTATTTTAGAGTCCTGAAAGTGGTGGTTTTGCTATTTGGGAACCAGCAATTCCACAACCATATTTAGAAGTAAGTTGTTCTCTTGTTCCAAATTCCTAGAGCATTGTATATACATGTAAAACAATAAGTAGTCATACATTACTTTGTTTTCTTTTCTCTTGGTAACTCCAAATTACAATAGGTTACTCAAACAAGACAATGTTTGGAGTCTAATGGAATGTTGCACTTTTGAAGCTTATTTGCTTACTCGGTCTCTCATTTTCCCCTTTTGTTCAGGTGCTGAATCCTTCAGAACTTTTTGCAGACGTTACGGTCGAGCGAGAGTACGCTCTTGTACTAGTTATTTCCTTGTATTAGCCCTGGAGAATTTTCAATAGCTTAAACAACTATTATTGATTGTGGCTATATTGGGATTTAGGCACGTCGAGAACACTGCATCCATAATTGAAGCTTTACTATTGTTCAAACGCTTATACCCAAGGTATCGAGGGAAGGAAATTAATACTTCTGTGGAAGGAGCAGTATGTTTCCTTGAAAATAGACAACAGCCCAACGGTTCTTGGTAGGTTCATTTTCTTTTGAACTAACTTGAGCGTATGAGAAATGCATACATGATTACACGATTTGGGTTTTTCCTGGAGAGATGATAAAATGCATACAAGTTGTGACCTAATCGAAAGACAATTTTAAACATTGACAGGTATGGCTACTGGGGAATTTGCTTCATTTATGGTACATTTTTCGCACTAGGAGGGTTGACTGCTGCTGGGAGTACATATGACAATAGTCAATCAGTTCGTAGAGGTGTTCATTTTTTGCTTTCAATACAAAATGAGGAAGGTGGCTGGGGGGAAAGCCAGGAATCATGCCAACTTATGGTAACTGACCTATTCTATCATCTGTTACTACCAAGGTTGTCAATAAAAAAAAAGTCAGGCGAAATGCCCCGATTAGGTGCAATTGGTACTTTGACCGTGGTACCGGCTGATACATGTTGGATTTTTAAATTACTAGTCAGTACTGGCTGGTACCGGTCATGCATATCCGCATTTCTTTATTTTTGTTTTCTAGGAACTAATTCCCTACAACGAAGAACTATTGTACTGACATATTTTGAAACCAAGCAAGAGAAATAATTGCTAAGTAAAATAAGAAATATATTACTAGCTTTCTAAGCCACATTTGGCCTAAGTTATTTTTTAGATTTTTTTTCGTGTTTATCTATTTTTTTTATTTTTCTAATTGTGACCATAAGCTTAAAAAAATTCACTAAAAGGAAATCCAAAACAATCAGATTACTTTGGATTGTTTTGTATCTCTACTATGTAACTACTTGGTTTCTATTTGATTATGTCATTCTTAAAAACAGATATACAAACCGCTTGAAGGAAATCGAACGAATTTGTACAAACATCATGGGCTATGTTGGGTCTTATTTCTGCTGGACAGGTGAGTATTTACTTATTGTGAAGAATTGTAAGTTCCTTTTTTCATTCAAATTTATTTGTTTAGGGATCTATAGTGCACAAATAGCCTTCACAAGAAACAAATTTTTTTTTCGAGGTAAATGGAGATTGCTTTAAAGAGTTCAAATATAGAAAGTATATCGTGTTTCATGAAAACCAAATATAGCCCCAAAATATTTTTGGTTTAGAAATGCTCATGATACAAAGCTCTCATAATAACTCACCTTGAAAACCAGCTTGCAAGAAAAAGGTACCCAGGCGCTTAAAATGTACACAGCCAAGCTCAAGCTTTAGCCGATGTAGAACATTAATTAAGATCATAACATACCACCATGCTCCGGGATCTACCCACGACGACCCACTTTATAGACTTTGAGTGCCCCATTTTTGGCAGCTGATCTGTACCTATCAATTTTCAATCTTAATCCAGCCTATAGGTCGTCCTACTTGCGGCTCATGAAGTCGCATTGTGGTGGTTAGCTCTAATATTAAATGATCTAGAATCTTTGATAGGACTTAATTATCCTTGAAAATTGGGGAAGGATGCCCGAGAACTTATATAAACAAAGCCAAGAACTAAGTCGATGC
This sequence comes from Rhododendron ovatum, assembly GCA_019656835.1. Taxonomy (NCBI): domain Eukaryota; kingdom Viridiplantae; phylum Streptophyta; class Magnoliopsida; order Ericales; family Ericaceae; genus Rhododendron; species Rhododendron ovatum. Next base: position 47,647,362 of record CM033798.1, read on the forward strand.
GAGACATTAGGATCGTAACAACGCATGCGTGGTGAATATTTATTTAAAAAATAACTTGGTTTACAATTCAAACAAGATTATATTCTTTGCAGTAGACATATATAAGTGCACATGTTCATCAAATACACTATTCAGAAATTTATTAGTTTTGGCTTTTCTTTTACTAGGCTGATAGAGATCCCATCCCATTGCATAAAGCAGCCAAACTGCTAATTAATGCACAGATGGAAGACGGTGATTTTCCGCAACAGGTAATACCGATTGCCTAATTTTGATAGTTGATCATATCTGTAAGTTTTGTTGTGGAAGATTCTTCTTCTTGCATGATATCTTTATTTTGTCCAAGGCATCTAGCTAGAATGAACTACCATTAGATTCTCATCATTCGGTCATTCCAATATATTACTAGAGTTAGAATTTTGTCCGTCGGCAGTTTCCACAGCGGAATAGAGCCCATAGGGTAGTCTATCCACACACACACAAATTCAGCTTGATCAGACATCAGTAGGGATATATCAAAAATAAAATTTTTGTTTATAGAATGGATAGTCTGATTCTATTAGTAATTTTAAAGTTAAACTGCTCACAATTGTCCATTAATTTTATAAATCAATTTTTATTTTTGATATACCAATCTGTCTCTTATCACAGATAAATTTTCGCATGGATATACTACACTACGAGTCTTACAACATAAATGGTTCAGATTACTACAATAACTATATAGTGGGCAATGGCGGAGGCAGAAAAACTACAATTTCTACCACTAGCAAAAAGAATTTGAACCTAGCTAATTCTACATAATACTTTTCCAAAATTATTAATCTCTAAAAAAAAAAAAAAAAACTGCAGTTTCCCATCATGTTCGTTATTGTTCAAATAAGGTTATCTCATGAAGTTAAAATTCTTGTTTTGGTGCACTGTCTGAAATGTTGATTTTTTCTGAAAACACTAGAAATGAAGTTTTTGTTTTGGTTTATTTTCTGAAAACAAGTGTTCTAAAAAAGGAATTAATCGGCGATTAATCACCGATTAATAGCTGGCAGGACTTATCCGATTAAGTCTGAGGAAAGATTAATCGCCACCGATTAATTGCCGATTAATCCAATTAATGGCTCGAAGGTGGCCAACCGCCCAACTAGCGCTGAGCGACTTTTGGAACATTGCTAAAAACTTCATTTTCCAACATAATTTAGAAAAGAGTTCTAGGAAGATATCTGGCAAATAGCTAGTTTTCAATATATGTTCTAAAATGAGAATTACTATAATACCATTCTACTCATAACCTTCAAGCTATGTATCATCTCAGGAATTAACTGGAGTCTCTATGAGGAATTGCATGCTACATTATGCTCAGTACAAAAATACGTTCCCCACATGGGCACTGGCAGAATACCGCAAACATGTTTGTTCTTCTATCCCAAAAGCCTAATCATGAACGTAGTTTGTGTACAGTCCAACTGTACGCAATGTGTGTGTATTTTTTAATCTAAATAACCAGCATTGAACTTGTGCATCGACAAGGGGTCAAATGCCAATGCAAATAATGCGAGTTTGGATGCATTTACAATCTTCATCGTTGCATTGAAGTACAAACAATGCACGTTCTGTGTATCGAAGTCGCGTGCAAGTTCTACGTAATGTTTGCAATTCGTCTATTTTCAATCTGGCTTGAAAACCTTTCAATAGTTTACGTCACAACAACTCTTTTCCAGTACTTAAATGAAACTTGGCCGTTATTTACTCTATAGTTTTCTTTGCACTCTTAAACAAATTCTTTAACTGGTTATTTATAGCCATATGTACGACCAAACTAGACTCTCTCTCTCCAACATCTTAAATATCATCTATGCCAAAAATGAGAGAAGACTGGAAAACAGGGGAAACAAATGATGAGCTTAATGATTGCTTAGCGAGTAGAAAAAAAATTACTTAGCAAATGCATAAACAGACCAGACATTAAGAACTTCCGGCATAATCTCAAGACCGGCCCAAGATATTTGGGTGCTCAAGGCGTGTTCTAAGAATGGTGCTCTAAACGCTTGACAATTTTTATGGAAAAAAAAAAAAACAGAGGAGAAAGCCAAAACTATAGTATTAAATCCACTTTGCCAATTGAGTCTTTGCTCTATCGATGGGGGACAAACAAGTTGTAAAACAGAGCCTCCCACCTATAGTCTCACATCGCTAGTTGAAGGAAACAATGAAGGCAAAGTATCTTTTATAAGTAGAAAGTCCTACTGCCTCAGTATCAATGCTCAAGAGATTGGGCCTTGCTTCTGAAATTTGGACCGAGTATTTCCTAAAAAGAGTCCTACCCAACCCAAATACTAAAAAAAATTATGGTGCCCGAAAAATTGGGCATCTTGGGGATGCCCAAAGCCCAAACCTTGTGGGCCTTGTGCCTAGGCCGATTGTGCATGGTCTGAGAAATAAAACTAACCGGAACACCATAAGTACCTGAAAAATAGTGGATGGAAGATGCTCTTGCCCGTGATTGCAGACAAAAAGAGCTAACTCATAAAACACAAAATTGGGCGCCACTTCAAATGCAAACAGGATCCTTCCCACCCAAAAATAAGCACTGGTTCTTTACATTGGACGCATGCGTCCCAACCCCGAAGGACCTCATTACATCGGGAAAGATTAAGTGCTCTGCCGATATGTCAAAATTCTGAAGTATAGTGAGCTTTGTTGATTGGTGATCTTTCTTATAGCAAAAAAGTGCACAAATTGAAAAAAAAACAAAAGGACAAGAAGAATTAAATGGAAAAAAAGAAAGACACCAAATTATCGTGGAAAAGAGAAATACTTGTTCTTATGTGGGATTGTAGGGAAGAGAAATGTGGCGAAGTTGAAAAGAAAAGAAAGAGGGCACACATTGTTACATTTTCACGCCCTATGTGAATTGTTGTGAGTCATTCTCGGACGCTTGAATGTTTTACTTAGCCTTGAAACGTTTTCCCTTACCTAACGTTATAACCAGAATTAAAGTCCTATTTGATCCTAGGAGCAATGGGCTGTGCATTGATGGATAGAGAGAGTTTCCAATATTTGGCATTCTGTTCATAAGATCGTGAGTCCACTTTATAAAGTGTTTCTTTTCATGTCGTCATGTGTGGGATACTTTGTTTTCATGTTGCATATCTTCCGCCTGCACACTTGAGAGTTCAAAATATTAGGGGTGATTTATGTTCGATCGGTTCGGTTTTTGGAGAGTTGGACAACCGAATAATCAGTTTGGTTCTCAATATTTAGCTACCGAACACCAAACCGATTGATCATTGGTTTTTCGGTTTCGCCATTTCAGGCGTTTTTTTTCGGTTCTGTTCCGTTTTAAGAGATGAACTCGGAAACAAAGAAAATGTGGTGTTGAATCCTTGGTTCATACCCAATCAGAGGAAAAAAGCAGAAGAAGAAAAAAACCAAGAAAAGAAAGAAATGAGCAGACACCCATTTCAGTAAATGTGTTTTGAATCATTGGTTCATACCCGATCCTTGAGGAGAACCCAAAAAAAACCCGAAAACCTTCAGCAAATCAATAGGAAAAAGACCCAAAAGATTGTTGTCACTACTTTTGGGTTTTGTAAATTTTCCTTGTAAATGCATGACAATATGAGAATTGAAGTCGAGACTCGGTCCGGAGAGTACTTTCTATGACATTTCACTTGCGACCGATGCCCGTATCCACACACGCTAAGATAGGTTTCGTAACTTATTTTTATGTCTAGATAGCATTTAGAATTGGTTTTCGAACATGCACGTCATTAGGGGAAATCAGAGAACTGAAGCCAAGAACCAAGCCTCAATGTCTTCGACCCCAATGTCTGGCTAAACCCCTCTTCTAGGGATGTCCAACTATACCCTCTTCTAGGGCGTAGATGAAACTCAAACTCCTAGTAACATTATTTATGTTTTGATTTAGGTTTCATTATTCGAATCACGGTTGTATAACTATAAGGATTTATCCATATTATCAAATTTATTCCATCAAATCTTGTGTATGAATTCATAGATTTTATGCACATTCATATAACAGATTTTAATTGTTTTATGATAACCGGTTGGATGGATTATAGAGTACTACATAAAAGGCGTCATGCCAATGAGACGATCCGTACTTTGATTTGAGACGGATTGTGCTAGTAAGACGATTCGCGCTAGGCGGAGATAGTCCTGATTGGTGATTCATAAATTATCTTTAGGAGATATTGTACAAAGTACAAACCCTTGAGAACAGAGTGCTCAAAGATCATGTACCATATACTAAACTACCAACGATTTAGTAACTATTCTATGTAATATACAATTCCAAAAACGCAGGGTATTCAAGCGAATGTACCTCTGACAGACGTCAATTGTGGTTTTTGCATCCCTTTCCCGAATCAAAGATGTAGGGTTATCCCAAAATCAACAGTATATGGGGGGAAAACAAGGAAAAAGCGAGAGAGAGAGAAATAGAGGGGACTTGCGCAAACACGTGAGAGAGATACCTGATGGCGTCAAGCGGTGTGAGAGCGTCGCAGCAGCAGCAGCTACGCCAGAGCTTCTGCGTCGTCGGCCTGCTATAGATCTTGATTATTAAAACACAGATGCAGAGAGATATATGGACAGAGGAGGGGGCATGAGAGAGGCAGAGAGAGAGAGAGAGAAACATACCCGATGGATGGCGTCGAGCAATGAGAGTTGCAGCACAGTAAAGCTAGGGCTAGGGTTTATTGTGAACGATAGCGAAGGAGAGGGAATGAGGAAAGGGAAGGGTTAAATGGAAGGCAGCGCCAAAAAAAATTCACTTGAATTTCAAGTAAATTTTTTTTTTTTTTGGTTGCCATATTTTATAGGTCGCGGGGATTAGTAGGAAATTTAATCAACGAGGGGTTTAGAGGCTATCCTATCCATGACCCTGAAATCCCAAGTTCCGTCCCTCGTGAGACTCGAACCTTGGTCTTCACGGAGGAGGTACTTGAGCAAACTATCTCAACAAGCATGATTTCTCTTTTAATCTTTTTTTTTTGGTCAAAAGTGAGAAGATTGTATTTATAAACGCCCAGCAACACTTACAAAATGGAGATTATTACAAACAACTTGGACAAAACTAAATTAATTGTCTAACAAATACAAAACAAGTAAATCATGAGGCAATCGCAGTCTTTCATCCTAATCCAGACATAATCTGACGAAATAGCGACACTTTTAAACTATCTAATATCTAATTAGGAGTCTCAAACGAGAAAAAGTACAAAATTAAGGACAAAAAGACACTAAATACCTAGACGATCAGATGTACTCCACCCAAGTATGAACGCATTGATGAACTCCCAAAAACTAGAACTACAGATCTGTCAATCTGCCACTGATTGCCTCGCTAAATATATCGTGTAAGGATAGAACACTAAAGCACAGATATCATTGTTGAAGCAACCTTGATTGTGAGAACCCAATCTGTAGACAAAATCCGCTCAAAGACAAAACTAATAACTTTTGTTGAACGAGAAACAAAACTCTTGTAGGACAAGAGACAAATTCTTACAGATTAGACGATAAGTCGTAGATTTGGAGAGACGGATAGAAAAAAAATAAAAATAAAGAAAGGGAGTCGGTAATACCATGGCCTCTCCTTTTCTGCTGCTGCACACGGATATGAAATCCACAGGGAGAGGGGAAGGGAGAAGACAGAGGAGTTATGGTGGCTAGGGTTGAGAGAGAGGGACAGAGAGATAGGGTTTGCTCTTTTTATCAAGCTTGTAAATAAAACGAAGTGAAAAAACAATAATACTTCTTTTATCCCGCTTTCAAGCAAAACGCGATTAAAGTAAAAATAACTTCTGTCACAGTTCTACACAAGACATGACTCAAATAAGAGACTAAATTCTTTCCACCGGCGGTGGAAAATCCCATTTTTTTACCGTCGTCATTTTTGGTCATACCATGTGTTTATTGTTGATCTAAACAGTTTATCTTGTAAATCCCACATAATAGTATATCCATACAAAAAATAAACTTGATTGGATATTAATAAGAGTATCAAAAATTGAATTTTGCTTTGTAAAATTGACAATTTATCTTTATTATTATTGACAGGAATCAAATCATCCATTTTATAAATCAAAATTCAAATTTTGACATATCTATCGACTTTCGATGAAGCTGATTTTTTACATGACAATACTATAGTACGAGTCTTATAATATGAACAGTTCAGAGTATAATAATAAAAGCTTAGTGGGGCCCACAATGAACTGTGGTAGAAAAGTTAGATTTTATACCGACGGTGAATATAATTTATTCTCTTATAATAACATTTCTCTTGGAACCGTGATAAAAAAAAAAAATTTAATCATTATAGTTTTGTTAACAAACCGAGATTAAACATTCAACTCGTATTTCTTTTATCACACTTTTCATTAAAAGTGATATCAAATTTTGAGTGTGTTCTTTATCTATTTTCTAGTAGTATTGCTAGGGCTTGCAATCCTACGGTGTCCGGGTTGATTCAAAAATTCGAATAGTTTAACTACAGTAAAAAACGAGAGAAAGAGTAGATTCGAAACCCTAGAGTTTTTTTCCTATCAACCTTTTTCTGTGTTTCTAATCGCTTTAAGTTACTATTTTAGTAATTGGATTATTCTAACATCTGCCCAAAGGGTATAGGATAATAGGTAAAATGTGCATTGATATTCAAAAAAGTGTGTGGATATTTGGAAAGTGTATTAATTAATAACTTTTGTAAACTGAACTCTCATTTCACATTTTAACAAATCAATGATTTCTGAATTCTGAATACAATAAAAGAAAGCCCTAGCTCTACTTTATATACAGAGATCAGTAGTTGTTAATCCTCAACTAACTGCACGATTATACTAACAGAAACCTCAACTAATTGCACGATTACATTAACAGAAAATCACTAACAGAAATCCTAGCTGGCACACAAGTCTGAGGTCAGCTGACATCATCTGTAGTGGAAGCCACTGTATTACTTAATACACCCCCGCAAACGGATGCGGGAAGGTTTGACAGCATCAGTTTGGTCTTGAGAAACTGAAATCTACCAATAGTAAGTGGCTTGGTAAGAATGTCGGCCACCTGAAACTGAGAAGGAACATATTTGACGACCAATTGATGACGAAGAACTTTTTCTCGGATGAAATGAAAATCAACCTCAACATGTTTTGTTCTGGCATGGAAAACTGGATTTGATGCTAAAGAAATAGCAGAAACATTATCACACCAGAGCAAAGGGGAGGAACTGGGGAGGGCAAACGTAAATCTTGAACCAATTGCATTAACCAAACAAGCTCAGCTGCTGTATTTGCCAAGGCCTTGTATTCAGCCTCTGTTGAAGATCGAGCAACAGTCGGCTGCTTTTTAGCAGACCAAGATACAAGATTTGAACCAAAATACACACAGTACCCTCCTGTGGACCTTCTATCAGAAGGACTACCTGCCAAATCAGCATCAGAAAATGCAGAAAACTGCAATGCTCCTTTAGTAAAAAGAAGACCTTGAGTAATTGTACCCCTGAGATATCTTAGTATTCGTTTGACTGCTGTGAAGTGACTTGTCAGAGGAGTATGCATATGTTGGCACACAACATTAACAGAAAAGGAAATTTCTGGTCTAGTTAACGTCAAGTATTGTAGAGAACCAACCAAGGTTCGATAAAGCTCTGGATTAGAAAAAGGAACATCAGGAATGACAGTATTAGGCTTGAGAGAAGAAGGAGAGGCACAAGGTCTACAATCTGTCATGCCTGCCTTCTTAAGTAAATCAAGAGTGTACTTAGCTTGGGAGAGCATAAGGCCTTGAGGCACAGGTAACACTTCTATGCCCAGAAAGTAATGAAGAGAACCAAGATCTTTGAGAGCAAAATCTGACCCCATACTCTGAATGATTTGAGCGACGAAAGAGGGATTGTTACCAGTGATCAAAATATCATCAACATATACCAACACATACACAAGGTCTGATCCCTGAGAGAGAATGAACAAGGAAGAGTCTGCCAAACTGTTGTGAAACCCCTTTTTGAGTAAACTGTTAGACAGCATGTCATACCAAGCTCTAGGGGCTTGCTTAAGGCCATATAAAGCTTTATGAAGTTTACACACATGATGAGGAAACTGAGGGTTGACATATCCTTGAGGCTGTCTGAGATACACATTCTCTTGAATTGATCCATGCAAGAAAGCATTGGAGACGTCAAGCTGTTTTATTTCCCAGCCAAAATAAGAGCAAGAGACAATACAAGTCGGATAGTGGGCTGTTTAACAACAGGACTAAAGGTCTCATTATAATCAATACCCTCTGTTTGCTGAAAACCCTGAGCGACAAGTCTAGCTTTATACCGAGACACAGTCCCATCAGCATTCCTTTTGATTCTAAAGATCCACTTGCAACCTATAGTGGGAGTATTAGGAGGAAGAGGGACGAGAGACCATGTACCTTGTTGAATAAGAGCAGAATATTCATCTGACATTGCGTGCTGCCATTCAGGAAAAATTATAGCCTCTTTAAAAGATAAAGGTTCAGAAACTGGAGGAGAGTGAACAGAAAGAGTAAAAGGAATTTTAGGCATAAAAATTCCAGATTTAGACCTGGTGTGCATGGAATGAGGAGGAGGGACAACCCTTGAAGAAGTTGAAGGAACCACAGAAGGACTATCAATAGCTGAGCTCATAGGAGCAGAATGTGAAGGAGAAGGAAGTGCATCACTTGAGAGAGGTAGAGTAGCTGGAGAAGCAGTAGTGGGAGAAGAAGTAGGAGAAGAGAAAAGGGGTGACACAGGAAAGGAAGAAGACAAGGGAGGCTGAGGAGAAGAAGAAATAAGAGGAACAATAGAAGATGTTGTTCTAAAGGAAGGAATACTAGAAGACGGGAGAATAGAAGGAGAGGAGGACACAGGAGAGGGTGAAGTCAACTTAGGATAAGGAAAGTCAATTTCTAAGAACTTAACATGTCTAGAAACATATACTCTATTAGTAGTGGGATCCAAGCATCGATACCCTTTGGTGTGTGCACAGTAGCCTAAAAATATGCATGGAGTAGACCTAGGAACAAGCTTGTTAGATGCATATGGCCTTAGCCAAGGAAAACAACAACACCCAAAAGGTTTAAGAAGAGCATAATCAGCTGACATCATCTGTAGTGGAAGACACTGTATTACTTAATATTAATATCTATAAGATATGCATTGATATCTCAACTTGTTTGGAATTATTAGCATATTATCATCCACCCAGTGGGCAGAGATTAAGAAAATCGCTTTTAGAAAACTATCAATCAATCATATTTTTCTCGGATTAAGATAGACATTAATTGGAATTATAAATTATTATAAATGTTACGAGATACACCAAAATATTATAAATCATAATAAAAATGTTACGAATCGTACTGCTGAAATGTCATGAATTCTAGAACAAAAATTATGAAACACACTAAAATGTCATGAATGAACCATAAAATAAGTGCATATGGTACACTCTTTTAAGGGATGTGTATTATAGACTTTCCCCTGTTCGTTTGAGTAGTTGTAATTGTTTCGTTTTATTAATTATTTTTGATACAGGAACAACACGGTCAATAATTGAACACTTTGATTTTGGACAAAAGCTGCGTCTGTGAACAGTGGCCTGAATTTCTTCGGTTCTCGTCGAAAATGGCACCGATTATCCGGCGGCGTCTGGACGATCAGGAGAACCTTGACTTTGATTTTCAGGGAGCTAATTTTCTAGTTGAAAATAGCAGCTCAAAAGACCGAAGGCATTTTCTTTGTACGAGGAGGGAGAATTTTTACGGATTAGCCTAGCGCATTGATACCACTGATGCAAACAGACTATCGGAGGAGTATCAATCTAACTTTCACAACCTTTGTATGTCACATACTTATTACACTGAGAAATTGGATTTTTCTCTTACACTCTCTTACGTACACTTTGATCACTCTTATTTCCATATACGGAAAATTTTAAATGGGACATCTTAAAATGTGTACCTCCCTTTTCTGATCAAATTTCGATGATCCGAGCGCTTAATGTGTTCAAAACGTGATTTGAATGGGTACCCGCAAGAATTCAAAAAAAAGATCGGGAAGGGCTTGATTTGAGCAGTTTTTTATTGAACCATTTAATAAAAAACTGTTTGGATGAAGCTTTTCCCGGTTATTTTTTTTTTGCTGATTTCTCATGGATACATTCAATAAAAAAATGTTCAAATCAAGCCCTTCTCGATCAATTTTTTTTTTCGATTTTTTGCGGACACTCTTAAAATCACGTTCTGATCACATCGAGCGGCTCGGATTATCGAAATTCGATCGGAAAATGAGAGAAATGGGAAGGTCTACATTTTAACTAAAATAAGAACTCCTTCATAGGAAACGGACTGTTTCCATACATACTTATTATACAATCAGATTAATTATAAGCGTATTTATAGGCAGAACAATAAGGAAAAAAACAAAGATGAGATAATCTCATTTATATTTTGCAAATCCAAGAATATACCCTGGAAGCTAGCTCGAAAGTCAAAGATTTTCAAAAATCTTCAAGCTAGCATGATATATTGAATAGTTCACCCATAAATCTTCAAAAATCTTCAAGTTATCCTTTCTTCAAAACTTACCGTTTGCTTCGAAAAAACAAGACCGTGGACTACGTAGAATGGTCCCAAAAAATCAATGTTTGTTACGCGTAGATCTTGTTTCGAAGAGGGATCCGAAAATATACTTCTTCCATCGCATAATGCTCTTATCTGATTGTATATATATACTGGGCCATGAATCTGCGATGCTTGCCGATTGAAAAAAGAAAATCTGTGATGATTATTTTGCATCACGATTTTGTTGATGCTTAAGCATAATAGACCATCACGATTTTGTTGATGCTTAAGCATTAATGCCCAAAAGTGTACCAAAGCGTATCAGTATGAGAGACACAAAAAAATTGGTAGGTATTATCCAATACGAGATTGGTATCTAAAACCTTTAAGTTAATACAACTCCTCGAAGCAACTAATAATAAGGATCAAGGCTCTGTTTGTTTGAGCGTAAAATATTTTCAGTAAAGTGTTTTACATAATTTTCGGTATTTTGTTGTATAAAAAAAATGAGGAAAACATTTTACATGTAAAACATTTTCATTAATTAAATAAAAATGACTTATCCTTAAATCTTTTTTTTTCTTGGCAAAAGGAAAATTTATTACTCGAAAGGGTATATCGAGAGGGGAAGCCGAGGAGCACAAAAGCTCGACTCAACGAAGGGAAGAGGATAACAAAAAAAAAACAAATCATCCAGCAGAAGTTGGATGATGCACACCTAAAAATTATAGTTTGAGCACACGAATACCATCTAAAAACCCTTTGAACTCATCAACTGTGTATATCTTAATATCAAATTTTGCTTTTATCTGCATGGCCACCCTGAACTTGATAAGATCCACCACCTCCTCCGATCGTGCCATAGCATTATGATAAATGTACTCATTCCGCATAATCCAAATAGACCAAATCGTTGCAAAAAAAAGTATGCTTCAATTCCCATAAGTGTTTTTCAAAATTACCCTAAAATCTTATGTGAGTTATTTTTTGAAATGAACCTGCTACCTTCTATTGCAATTCTTACTACTCAATTTCTTCGATCTTTAATCCTAACTGTCATTCAATTCCCCCTCTCCCTCTCCTGAACTGAATTCCACTATTAAGCCCTCTCTCTCTCTCTACACTATTTTGTCAATTTTTGAAAATATTTTTGATGTGCTAACCAAATATTGAAAAATGAAAGTTTAAAGTTGGTTTTCTGAGAAAATATTTTACATTGAAACAAACATAGCCCAAATGTAGTTGGAAATTGGAATTTGAATGGCAGGAAATAGATCGAAGTTCCTATCAAACAGTAGTACTAGTATAACTAAACTAAACATGCAGACAGTGGAAATATTTCACTTAAGTCTCTTGAGTATAAACAATATGTTCTTCCTAGCAGTTTTTATTTTCTATTTCTCTCCAAACATCCAATGTCATTCAACTTGTTGCATTTTAGGTCTACATTTTATTTTATTTTGATAGGCCATTTTAGGTCTACATTATACATACATAAGTGGATATCCTTCATGGAGCTAAAGAAA
>CM033798.1:47659583-47730264 GCA_019656835.1 Rhododendron ovatum
AGTTTCATCTACGCCCTAGAAGAGGGGTATAGTTGGACATCCCTAGAAGAGGGGTTTAGCCAGACATTGGGGTCGAAGACATTGAGGCTTGGTTCTTGGCTTCAGTTCTCTGATTTCCCCTAATGACGTGCATGTTCGAAAACCAATTCTAAATGCTATCTAGACATAAAAATAAGTTACGAAACCTATCTTAGCGTGTGTGGATACGGGCATCGGTCGCAAGTGAAATGTCATAGAAAGTACTCTCCGGACCGAGTCTCGACTTCAATTCTCATATTGTCATGCATTTACAAGGAAAATTTACAAAACCCAAAAGTAGTGACAACAATCTTTTGGGTCTTTTTCCTATTGATTTGCTGAAGGTTTTCGGGTTTTTTTTGGGTTCTCCTCAAGGATCGGGTATGAACCAATGATTCAAAAACACATTTACTGAAATGGGTGTCTGCTCATTTCTTTCTTTTCTTGGTTTTTTTCTTCTTCTGCTTTTTTCCTCTGATTGGGTATGAACCAAGGATTCAACACCACATTTTCTTTGTTTCCGAGTTCATCTCTTAAAACGGAACAGAACCGAAAAAAAACGCCTGAAATGGCGAAACCGAAAAACCAATGATCAATCGGTTTGGTGTTCGGTAGCTAAATATTGAGAACCAAACTGATTATTCGGTTGTCCAACTCTCCAAAAACCGAACCGATCGAACATAAATCACCCCTAATATTTTGAACTCTCAAGTGTGCAGGCGGAAGATATGCAACATGAAAACAAAGTATCCCACACATGACGACATGAAAAGAAACACTTTATAAAGTGGACTCACGATCTTATGAACAGAATGCCAAATATTGGAAACTCTCTCTATCCATCAATGCACAGCCCATTGCTCCTAGGATCAAATAGGACTTTAATTCTGGTTATAACGTTAGGTAAGGGAAAACGTTTCAAGGCTAAGTAAAACATTCAAGCGTCCGAGAATGACTCACAACAATTCACATAGGGCGTGAAAATGTAACAATGTGTGCCCTCTTTCTTTTCTTTTCAACTTCGCCACATTTCTCTTCCCTACAATCCCACATTAAGAACAAGTATTTCTCTTTTCCACGATAATTTGGTGTCTTTCTTTTTTTCCATTTAATTCTTCTTGTCCTTTTGTTTTTTTTTCAATTTGTGCACTTTTTTGCTATAAGAAAGATCACCAATCAACAAAGCTCACTATACTTCAGAATTTTGACATATCGGCAGAGCACTTAATCTTTCCCGATGTAATGAGGTCCTTCGGGGTTGGGACGCATGCGTCCAATGTAAAGAACCAGTGCTTATTTTTGGGTGGGAAGGATCCTGTTTGCATTTGAAGTGGCGCCCAATTTTGTGTTTTATGAGTTAGCTCTTTTTGTCTGCAATCACGGGCAAGAGCGATCTTCCATCCACTATTTTTCAGGTACTTATGGTGTTCCGGTTAGTTTTATTTCTCAGACCATGCACAATCGGCCTAGGCACAAGGCCCACAAGGTTTGGGCTTTGGGCATCCCCAAGATGCCCAATTTTTCGGGCACCATAATTTTTTTTAGTATTTGGGTTGGGTAGGACTCTTTTTAGGAAATACTCGGTCCAAATTTCAGAAGCAAGGCCCAATCTCTTGAGCATTGATACTGAGGCAGTAGGACTTTCTACTTATAAAAGATACTTTGCCTTCATTGTTTCCTTCAACTAGCGATGTGAGACTATAGGTGGGAGGCTCTGTTTTACAACTTGTTTGTCCCCCATCGATAGAGCAAAGACTCAATTGGCAAAGTGGATTTAATACTATAGTTTTGGCTTTCTCCTCTGTTTTTTTTTTTTTCCATAAAAATTGTCAAGCGTTTAGAGCACCATTCTTAGAACACGCCTTGAGCACCCAAATATCTTGGGCCGGTCTTGAGATTATGCCGGAAGTTCTTAATGTCTGGTCTGTTTATGCATTTGCTAAGTAATTTTTTTTCTACTCGCTAAGCAATCATTAAGCTCATCATTTGTTTCCCCTGTTTTCCAGTCTTCTCTCATTTTTGGCATAGATGATATTTAAGATGTTGGAGAGAGAGAGTCTAGTTTGGTCGTACATATGGCTATAAATAACCAGTTAAAGAATTTGTTTAAGAGTGCAAAGAAAACTATAGAGTAAATAACGGCCAAGTTTCATTTAAGTACTGGAAAAGAGTTGTTGTGACGTAAACTATTGAAAGGTTTTCAAGCCAGATTGAAAATAGACGAATTGCAAACATTACGTAGAACTTGCACGCGACTTCGATACACAGAACGTGCATTGTTTGTACTTCAATGCAACGATGAAGATTGTAAATGCATCCAAACTCGCATTATTTGCATTGGCATTTGACCCCTTGTCGATGCACAAGTTCAATGCTGGTTATTTAGATTAAAAAATACACACACATTGCGTACAGTTGGACTGTACACAAACTACGTTCATGATTAGGCTTTTGGGATAGAAGAACAAACATGTTTGCGGTATTCTGCCAGTGCCCATGTGGGGAACGTATTTTTGTACTGAGCATAATGTAGCATGCAATTCCTCATAGAGACTCCAGTTAATTCCTGAGATGATACATAGCTTGAAGGTTATGAGTAGAATGGTATTATAGTAATTCTCATTTTAGAACATATATTGAAAACTAGCTATTTGCCAGATATCTTCCTAGAACTCTTTTCTAAATTATGTTCGGAAAATGAAGTTTTTAGCAATGTTCCAAAAGTCGCTCAGCGCTAGTTGGGCGGTTGGCCACCTTCGAGCCATTAATTGGATTAATCGGCAATTAATCGGTGGCGATTAATCTTTCCTCAGACTTAATCGGATAAGTCCTGCCAGCTATTAATCGGTGATTAATCGCCGATTAATTCCTTTTTTAGAACACTTGTTTTCAGAAAATAAACCAAAACAAAAACTTCATTTCTAGTGTTTTCAGAAAAAATCAACATTTCAGACAGTGCACCAAAACAAGAATTTTAACTTCATGAGATAACCTTATTTGAACAATAACGAACATGATGGGAAACTGCAGTTTTTTTTTTTTTTTTTAGAGATTAATAATTTTGGAAAAGTATTATGTAGAATTAGCTAGGTTCAAATTCTTTTTGCTAGTGGTAGAAATTGTAGTTTTTCTGCCTCCGCCATTGCCCACTATATAGTTATTGTAGTAATCTGAACCATTTATGTTGTAAGACTCGTAGTGTAGTATATCCATGCGAAAATTTATCTGTGATAAGAGACAGATTGGTATATCAAAAATAAAAATTGATTTATAAAATTAATGGACAATTGTGAGCAGTTTAACTTTAAAATTACTAATAGAATCAGACTATCCATTCTATAAACAAAAATTTTATTTTTGATATATCCCTACTGATGTCTGATCAAGCTGAATTTGAGTGTGTGTGTGGATAGACTACCCTATGGGCTCTATTCCGCTGTGGAAACTGCCGACGGACAAAATTCTAACTCTAGTAATATATTGGAATGACCGAATGATGAGAATCTAATGGTAGTTCATTCTAGCTAGATGCCTTGGACAAAATAAAGATATCATGCAAGAAGAAGAATCTTCCACAACAAAACTTACAGATATGATCAACTATCAAAATTAGGCAATCGGTATTACCTGTTGCGGAAAATCACCGTCTTCCATCTGTGCATTAATTAGCAGTTTGGCTGCTTTATGCAATGGGATGGGATCTCTATCAGCCTAGTAAAAGAAAAGCCAAAACTAATAAATTTCTGAATAGTGTATTTGATGAACATGTGCACTTATATATGTCTACTGCAAAGAATATAATCTTGTTTGAATTGTAAACCAAGTTATTTTTTAAATAAATATTCACCACGCATGCGTTGTTACGATCCTAATGTCTCGCATCGACTTAGTTCTTGGCTTTGTTTATATAAGTTCTCGGGCATCCTTCCCCAATTTTCAAGGATAATTAAGTCCTATCAAAGATTCTAGATCATTTAATATTAGAGCTAACCACCACAATGCGACTTCATGAGCCGCAAGTAGGACGACCTATAGGCTGGATTAAGATTGAAAATTGATAGGTACAGATCAGCTGCCAAAAATGGGGCACTCAAAGTCTATAAAGTGGGTCGTCGTGGGTAGATCCCGGAGCATGGTGGTATGTTATGATCTTAATTAATGTTCTACATCGGCTAAAGCTTGAGCTTGGCTGTGTACATTTTAAGCGCCTGGGTACCTTTTTCTTGCAAGCTGGTTTTCAAGGTGAGTTATTATGAGAGCTTTGTATCATGAGCATTTCTAAACCAAAAATATTTTGGGGCTATATTTGGTTTTCATGAAACACGATATACTTTCTATATTTGAACTCTTTAAAGCAATCTCCATTTACCTCGAAAAAAAAATTTGTTTCTTGTGAAGGCTATTTGTGCACTATAGATCCCTAAACAAATAAATTTGAATGAAAAAAGGAACTTACAATTCTTCACAATAAGTAAATACTCACCTGTCCAGCAGAAATAAGACCCAACATAGCCCATGATGTTTGTACAGAATTCGTTCGATTTCCTTCAAGCGGTTTGTATATCTGTTTTTAAGAATGACATAATCAAATAGAAACCAAGTAGTTACATAGTAGAGATACAAAACAATCCAAAGTAATCTGATTGTTTTGGATTTCCTTTTAGTGAATTTTTTTAAGCTTATGGTCACAATTAGAAAAATAAAAAAAATAGATAAACACGAAAAAAAATCTAAAAAATAACTTAGGCCAAATGTGGCTTAGAAAGCTAGTAATATATTTCTTATTTTACTTAGCAATTATTTCTCTTGCTTGGTTTCAAAATATGTCAGTACAATAGTTCTTCGTTGTAGGGAATTAGTTCCTAGAAAACAAAAATAAAGAAATGCGGATATGCATGACCGGTACCAGCCAGTACTGACTAGTAATTTAAAAATCCAACATGTATCAGCCGGTACCACGGTCAAAGTACCAATTGCACCTAATCGGGGCATTTCGCCTGACTTTTTTTTTATTGACAACCTTGGTAGTAACAGATGATAGAATAGGTCAGTTACCATAAGTTGGCATGATTCCTGGCTTTCCCCCCAGCCACCTTCCTCATTTTGTATTGAAAGCAAAAAATGAACACCTCTACGAACTGATTGACTATTGTCATATGTACTCCCAGCAGCAGTCAACCCTCCTAGTGCGAAAAATGTACCATAAATGAAGCAAATTCCCCAGTAGCCATACCTGTCAATGTTTAAAATTGTCTTTCGATTAGGTCACAACTTGTATGCATTTTATCATCTCTCCAGGAAAAACCCAAATCGTGTAATCATGTATGCATTTCTCATACGCTCAAGTTAGTTCAAAAGAAAATGAACCTACCAAGAACCGTTGGGCTGTTGTCTATTTTCAAGGAAACATACTGCTCCTTCCACAGAAGTATTAATTTCCTTCCCTCGATACCTTGGGTATAAGCGTTTGAACAATAGTAAAGCTTCAATTATGGATGCAGTGTTCTCGACGTGCCTAAATCCCAATATAGCCACAATCAATAATAGTTGTTTAAGCTATTGAAAATTCTCCAGGGCTAATACAAGGAAATAACTAGTACAAGAGCGTACTCTCGCTCGACCGTAACGTCTGCAAAAAGTTCTGAAGGATTCAGCACCTGAACAAAAGGGGGAAAATGAGAGACCGAGTAAGCAAATAAGCTTCAAAAGTGCAACATTCCATTAGACTCCAAACATTGTCTTGTTTGAGTAACCTATTGTAATTTGGAGTTACCAAGAGAAAAGAAAACAAAGTAATGTATGACTACTTATTGTTTTACATGTATATACAATGCTCTAGGAATTTGGAACAAGAGAACAACTTACTTCTAAATATGGTTGTGGAATTGCTGGTTCCCAAATAGCAAAACCACCACTTTCAGGACTCTAAAATAAATCACATAAAGAGTCACAGTTCTAGTCAAAACGTCTAAAAATTACCAAGATACAATGCTTTTCATACATGCAAGTACAAGAGGACATCCACAGCCTCGTATAGTTGCTCAACATCCACTTTTTCTCCTGTAACATCCAATGGCATTTGCGAAAGTAGTAATAGACACTGTAGAACAATCAGTTGATTAGAAAAACATGCTTTTGAATATCAAGTAATCTTTCTTGTTATAGTGTCGTGGAGCTAATAAGACTTAAATTACCTTTAGTGCTTCAGATGTGCAGTCGGAGACAGCCCAACCTTGATCTTGGTCAGAGAAAGTCCATGCTCCTTTAGTAATGTGGCGATGCATTTTCTTGAAATCCCCAGCAGGGTTTTCTTTAACCTTCATATTTTGTAACAAAGAATGAATATGTTGAAGTTGTACAAAGTTTTAATCTTTTTTTGGTACATAGAAAAATACCTGTGATTCTTTTATGTAAAAATGCGCCTTTTTGAGAGTATCTCCATATTCATCAACAAGATTACTTGCCATAATGGCTTGAGTCAAAAAGGTACAATCCCATAACTGACTACCAAAACTCTGCAATCCAAGTCACCAGTCAGCAAATGAGTAGCGCACAGTAATATATTTGACAAATAAAACTAACAATCAAACAAGCACAACCAACATCATTAATTTGTAATGTGGACCTGAATTTTCATTCCATCTTCTGCAAGCCACAAGAAATCAGGAACTCTGGCAAGGTGATACTTGAACTCATCACCATTGGGGTCCTCCGCCCACCAACACATCATTTGTAAACCCTACATTGCAATAAACAACCATTTCCTGATAAAAATTCTGAAGAGTTTGGTTCCCTAGAAAAATGATGGAAGACATTCACAACCAAGAGCACATCTTTATGGAGATAGATTCATGGGATAAATCCACATTTATATGTTACGATGTATTTTCACAAGCTTAAATACCTTGTGAATTTCACAACTAAGAATCATAATGTGTGGAGTCATTACAAATGTTGTTAACTCTAGCATTGAAAAGTTGGTTCCATTTAGAAAGTTCAACTTCGTACAGAAAATGTGGTAAGATTGTTTAACTACTGCCTTTATCACGACTTATTAGCAGCAGAACTCTTGTGCACTGAGTAGTACCTTCTATTCTACCTAGACGGATGTACATCTTGGCCTAGAGAATTACAACTGAACTTGGTAATTTTGCTTACTGAAAAGGATGAAGGCCTTCTTTTTCTTTCGCATTCAAGCTAACTTTCAAATCAACGTGGATAAGAAATTAAGGTGGAGTGAAAGTGCACCCATGTAAAGAATGTACTAGTGTCACGGGAGGGACACCGTATGCCTTAAATATACTTTCAAAGCATAGATAAATACATATTTTCTAACTGCTCTTAGTATCAACAGGACAAAAACTGATAATAAATTCATTCACCTGTTTTGGTTACTACTCACCTTTTCTATGCATGCTAGAGTAATGTATCTGGTAGTTTCTGCTCCATGCCGTAGGTGCTGGATTACTTTTTGAAGAGCTTTATCTCTAATCTTGGAAAATGGCCATTGGTTTATGATTGGCTCGCTCACATAATGAAGACCATCCCAAAGCAGATCTTGGATGAATGTGTGAGGGTAATAGACATCCTCCTGCATTGAAATTCATATTTTTTAAGCTTTAACTTGTTCAAATAGTTTCTCCAATTGCAGCCAATACAGGGGAATTAAGAATTTAGCAGAGCTAGACAAATGGGAAGACTGGGATTTTCTAAACGGCTGTTTAATTGGAAGCATTTGTGTCCTCCTTCCTTGAGGTATACATCACTAGAATTTTTGTTTACTAGTTATACAATAAGAAGCACGGATGGAAAATGGGATATGACACGACACGACACGACACAGATGCACGGATATGCTTTTTCTCTAAAAGGTATGATACATAAGCGTTTTTGGATGCATTCAATACTATGTATGCAAACATGTTTTCTGTATATTTGTATGACCATCAGTTTGCGTTCCAATCCTGAATAAAATAATAGACAAGGTACAGTAAGTCATGAAGAATTTAGCCTGATATAGAACTCTGACATGGGACTCGAGAAACCCCTTAATAATAGGACATGGTCATGGTTAGAAATTCTTAAAAAGATTGTTGATAAATTTGTGTACACACATTAAGTGGATTTGTATAGCATTTGAAATGTCATATAACGACTTTTTTAATGATCGCATGTTTTACTCCATCCCAAATTCCTTATCCCTACAAAATTTCATGCCATTTTCAGATCGATAGCTAAAGTACTTTCGTGCATAATTGTTAAAATTTCTTTGCACCAAGGTAAAGTACTTGGGGAGTTCTTGAATGTGGAGTAAAAAATTTGAAAATTATGCACAAAAGTTTGCTGTTATTTATATTCAAATTGCATGACTTTTCATAGGGGGCAAGCCTGCATTTGCGATAGAGCAAGTAGCATAGTGGTATGTCATATTCTGATTGTTTTGATGATCACATTGTTAGAAGTGTCGATTACATATTACTAATGTCTTTGTCATGGACACCAAATAAATGCCAGAAACGGTGCAAAAAGAGTTTCCGACTTGTGTCTGAATAGAGATTATTATTTCTTAATTATGGACAGGAAAAAATTGTATCGAATACATGTCTGAATATTGAATACATGTTCGAAAAGTGCCATATGAGTGTCTGTGTTTGACACATGTCAAACACAGACAGGGACATGTCACCTTCTTATAAGTGTCTTTGCTTAGTTTGTAGGTTATACCTGACATAATTTCTAGGTGCGTTTAACCCTTCTTGAACATAAGAATTATCTCCAACACAAACTGATTTCCAAGTTGATACTCAATTGTATTTCTCATTAAATCTTGCTTGGAATACTTTTAGAATTCATGCACCAACCTTACAACAACTATGGCGTGCTTTATTCCAATCTATCTCCTCATATGGCTGTTCGTGAATTTCTTGTCTCAATGATTTGACAAGTTTTGTGATCGGCCCTACGTACTTTCTCCCATACAAGTACGACATTGGCATGTAAGCTGTGCGAGCATAACACCACATTTTCGCTGAATTACACAAAGTATTAGACTAAGTCAGACCAAACCAAGTAATCAAGCTTCTAGAGTTTAAAAGAAATTAGGTGAATTGC
Source organism: Rhododendron ovatum (assembly GCA_019656835.1). NCBI lineage: Eukaryota > Viridiplantae > Streptophyta > Magnoliopsida > Ericales > Ericaceae > Rhododendron > Rhododendron ovatum. The sequence continues at coordinate 47,668,713 of CM033798.1, forward strand.
AAAAACAAAAACAAGTTGGTTAACTCAATACCACATAAAGCTCCGCATCCGAGAATCGAACGCAACTAAAACAATCACAATCCTCCAAATCTCCTTCCTCAAATCCACTGACTTTTTGTTTTAAAAAAAAATGAGTTTGATCAGTTGTGTCGCTTAAGAGGACAAATAGTGCTCCTGGCGGCGCTTGAAAATTCAGAGGATTGAGTGCATTTCACGCCTTGTCTTTGTCATATTGCATAGATGCCGAAACAAGCCAAAGACGCATATTTTAATCTTCCGCAAAGAACTTCTATTGGACACAAAAGTGCATTTAAAGTTACTAGTGTAAGTCCATCTTTAATTCACCTGGATGGTAGGGCAAAAACGAAGGGACAAGCCAAAACTCAGGGGGCAATGGATTACACCCTGACCATTCATACACTCCAAGAACCTGCACAGTAGAGTCTATACACAATTTAATGTTTAAACAATTCATCTTCTTTCAAACAATGTCACAAAGATAAGCAGATAATGGTGCCAACGCTTAGCTATCCGATTGGCTCAATTTCTTGTTTGATGTGTAGTTGTAAACGACTAGGCGTTAATATTTAATAAGCAACGAATTCAATGTAAAATGTAAGATAGTTGTGTGCAGGTATCTAGTATAACATACGAAGGCCGTAAATGAGAAATTAAAAACTACCCATCCTGATCACCTGCAACCCACTTCCATGTTTTATCCTCTTCCATTTATATCTGAACCTCTAAACTCACATCTAAAAACTCTGAAACAATTTGATGGCTTGCGTTTGTTATTGATCCAGGCACTAGTCTGCGAAAAGTCCAACTTCCATCAGACTGCTTCTTGATTTTATGTAAAAATCCTCAATCAAGTACATTGTTTCAATTTTGTTTCTGTCGTGATCAACAAAAAATTGACTTATCTTACATTGTTGCTTTAGAAGTTGTTAGTCTCCTTTGCTATATTCTTCAAGTACATCCTCGATAGATTGAAATAAAATATTGCCATCCTTCTCATAGAGTTAAATGGCCGATACACACAACTTTATCTCTTCCTCGTACCTAGCAAGCTGTAATATACTCCTACATACTCACGAAATTGACTTTAGCCAAAAGATATTAAGAGAACTAGGTTTAGAGAGCTTCACCGAAAGAAAGACTTTGCCCCAGGAGGGTATCTGAGTTGCACCACCATGATCAAGTATCCATTTCTGAGCCCTTTCCATTTCCCTATTTTCTCCATCATAAGGACCTTTTCCTAACAAACGCAACGAAATGTAGCTAAGTGCCGAGCCAATCATAGTGCTATGACCCCCTATGCAGAATCCTCATCCTCCATCATCATTCTGCGTGGTAAAAACATTCATGAATTTAGATGACATATCACAAATCTAGAGTTGTACAACTTGCACAGACATAGCAGTACATACTCCTGGTTTTGGGACCTGCCTCGAATCCCACCAACATGATTGGAGCATCTCATTTTGTGCAAAATATTTCGTTTATGGTCCTTATAAAGAAACAGTTCAATCGGATATCGGTAAAACATTTTACTTTGCTTTAGAATTCAGCCTGAATTTTGAGACAAAGCTGGATGTTTTGTAAAGGCTTTTACTAGAGTATCTGATTGAACTGGTCTTTTACAAGGACCATAAGCAAAATATTTTGAACAAAATAAGCGGCTTCAATCATATTTGTGTGACTTGAGATAAGTCCTAAAAACTATTTGTACATTGTGTCTGCTACGTCTGTGCAAGTAATATTAGTATTTTTGAAATGAAATTTCTACGAATACAGCCAAAAAATTTGTACTCATCCGTACTCAACTGTATTCGAAATCGTTCAACGTGTGTAGTATTGACGTGCATAAGACACCGGCTGCGAACACATCTATATTACGATCTGTGTGTCCCCGTGTGTGTATGTAGGTGCTCTTTGAAATAAAAAAATGTGAAGGACAGATGAAAGTGCAAATTTCTGAACACGTGTGTCTGAACCCTTCAATGTCTGTGAATCTGACATTTACTTTGTGGGACCCACATGCATTAGATGCTTTCAGACACGTGTTTAGATATGTGTCGACTGTGTCTATATCATTGTTGTTTTGATATTTTGCATGCAAGAGTTTTTATTACTACCTGGTGATTGTAAAGGTATCGAATCATCTCCTTCTTGTGCTCTGCTGTTAAGACACTGTTGATTGCTCCACTAATGTATAGGCTAATGAGCTGCAAATTCCAATAAATTGTTGATCAAAATTGAGTTTGTACACCTCTTTTTTTCGCGTTGTGTCTTGGCACTACCACATAGTGCATGTCCCAACACCTTTCGTCAGCACATATTTCTGTATATTCCATCATTTGGTCTGGGCCCACAAGAATGTGTGACAGGAAAAACCGTATTTGAGTGGAAAGTATTGGTGATTTTTATCTCTCTTTCTTTCCTAGTTGTAGTCAAGTTGAGTTGGTGTGGCTGGGCTTTGTGGTTGTGGTTATGGATTGATGTAAAGGGCTAGGTTTTAGTATGGGTTAGGGACTGGATCAGGAACCCTGTTTGGTTTGGACTTTGAGGGAGATTTTTTAGAGTAAAGAGTGGAAAAAGATGGAAAATTTATTGGAGACCGTGCCCAATCCTAATTATTTTACAATAAGATTAAATCTAAAATAATTATATGAAATTTAAAAAAAAAATCATAAATAAATTCTTCTACTCTGCGAGTCTGCTTACATCCTGTATCGATCATACTGTCGACAAGAAATAAGATGATGGACATCAATCATTGCAAGAACCAAATACCACGAAGACACAAAATCAATGTTGGTTCTCCGAAACAAATGGTAGATCTTTTATGGGTTTTTTTTTTTTTAGTCAAAGTGCATGGAACGATATTATTCGTCTGAAGGGCAAACAACTATAAACATCAGAAAGTATGGAACGGGGCAAAGCAATAGTCCACAAGTCGGACATCCCACTAGAGAGGGCTTTCTTTGCCCTCAAATATGCAGTTCGATTACAATAACGTTTAATAATTTTGAATCACACGAAAGGAACGAGTGCCTACATAAAAGCTAACAATTCTGAATCAACAATGCAATGTCTGAAGCTACAACTCGTTTTGGGTTTCTCGAATTGAGACCGCTTTTAAAGCTTGCAAATCATCCACCCCTATCATACTTACTGAAAATCAAGTATTATTTTCTCGAATCACATGTATGGTGTGGAAAACGAAAACCATAAAGTTTGAAACATTGCATTGGAACCCTTTTTAAACATAGATATGTGTTGAAAAATTTTAAACATAGTTGATAAATATAGTCTTCGACATGTTTATATTCTCAATGAAAGCTAAAATTTGAACAGTCTCGATTATCAAAGTAGGCGCGGATAGGGCCTTCAAACGGGCTAGACTAGATGGGACTTGAGGATCTTCCCCATTGCAACCATATGAAGTAGTACTTACCATGGGAGGTGTGTAAATATGCGGGCCACTATTTTCAGCTGGCCAGTGTCCATCTTTTGATTGAATTGCACAACTCAATCGAACGGCCTTTTTGAGAGCAGTTGTAACAGCTTCATAGTTGACTTGTTCATTTTCCCCTAGTCTCTTTGGTGGTATGCTTAGATCGATGTTGCTATTTTCCTTTTTAAGCTGCGTTTTTGGTTTCACCGATCAAAACATGCAAACTGATGAGAAAACAATTCAAGAATTTTCTACACACAATCTAATTATTGGTGTATCAAAGAAAACTAATTTTCTCAAAGTAATTATTCTAAAAAACTTGAGTTTAAGACTAAATAGTCCCTCTGTCTTATAATTGTTCTCCCTCCACAAATTGCATGCCATTTTCGAACCCCAAAAGAAAATACATTTCTCAAATATAATATTCAACTTTTTATTTTTTTGCATTGTTGTGAAAGTCTCTCAATGAGTTCTTTCATACGATATACTAAAATTTCAAAATTATTTTCAAAAACAATATTTTTGGTGTTTTAAAGTGACACAAATCGCATGTGGGATAAAATAAATTTTAGAAAAATATTACAAACTGCATACAATTCTTGTAGAATATTTTGAACATGGCTGGGGCAAGAGACAAGGCCCAATATAGTACTAACTTCCCAATTTTGTCAATAGAGATAGGTGACTAATTAAGAAAGTTGACAAGATATGCTAAACAGTTAAATATATGTCTAGCACGTGGAGCTACCATATATTATTTTGTAGAGCTAACGTGCACCGGATGGAACCATCCACATTTTGTGTCAAAATCTGTGTATGATCTACTGCGTGCACAAACTTTTTCTTAAGATTTTATCTACCTGCATTCGCATGAGAACATCTCCGCAGGGACGAATCCGGGATCTATTTTTCCGGTAATCTTGTCGAGCTTTTTCAATTGCTTCTCTCTCCTCCGGTGTCCCAGCATCAGGATTGAATTCCCAAATTTGTCTTCCAACGAAGTTGTTGGTGCTATACAACCATGGCCCTTGTCCTTCTGCAACCTTTAGCTTCCACATCTTTTCTTTTTTGAACTCAGTTCAATGGCTCTCGCCCTTTCTCTTGGTAGCAGAGGTTGCATGAAACAAATTCAAAAACAATCATGCATAAAGTCAACAAGGCAACGAGCAGGGTATGATACAAATTAAGGAAAGTATCTTGACCTTCATAAGTTAAATTAAATGATATGTTAGCTTGGATACAAATGCAACTAGGAGGTGAATATAGAAATTTGGCATGTAGCAGCGCTTCCCAAAGCGTCACTAGAAATGGGATGTATTTTCGCTAAAAATATGGACTATGGCGACGGGTTTGTTTATATTTTAGTGATAATGGAAGTGTTACAAAAGCTAGGCTAAGAAAAATACTGTGATGGCATCAAACACTAAAATCCTGTGATGGCATCAAATTCTAACGACAACGGAATTTGACGCCGTTCTAAGTTATTTATATTTGATACTGAGCTAAGAAAAATTATGTACCATCACAGGAGAACGGCATTAAATTCCTAACAAAGCTGAGAAAAATTTTGTGCCATCACATAATATATTGGGGAAGGCAGCATGGCTGATTTATCGAGGAACCACCGTGCCCCCACTTCTCCAATAATTCAGATTTTTTTTTTTAAATCTGATTTTTAACTTAAACGAATAAGTAATAATACTCTACCTTCTTGTCCCCTTCCCTGGCTTTCCAAGACCCACGCCTTTTTCTCCCTGTTTCCAAAACCCACCCAAATCGCCAGCGGCCCAACGAGCAGAGAGCCAATCGTCGTTGTCGAAGCTCGTTGGACCAGCTGCACCGTCGATTGCCAGAAATCGTTGGATGCCAGAGCTTGGACAGTGGGGGTATTTTTCTTTCTTCGTTTTGTTTTCTCCTTCCTAATTTACTCGAAAAACTAGGGTTGTTTCTCCTTTTGCTTTTGTCTTCGTATTTTTGCGATTGATCTGCTTCTTGTGGCCTTGTGGGGAAAACAAGGGGAAAATATCTCATAATTATACATCTATATAATAACACAGCTCAGGTTTTTCGAAAAACAATCTATGCGTCACTCTTTTCAAAGAGTGATACATACCTATAGTTTATATCAGTTAAAGAAGCAAGTCATACAACAGATAAATTAAATAAGCCTACAAATCTTTTCGTTATTTTTTTTTCTTGCGGTAGCTAATTTGTTTTTAGTTGTTAGATTGTTCTTCTTGTTCTTGCATACACTGTTTTTTATTCATCAATTCAACAAAATAATGCCCACGGCCATCAAAATGATCCCCTCAGTCGTTTGACTGATGAAGCGTACACTATTTTTTGCTTACAGATATGGAGAAATACTACTCCCTCCGTCCCCTTATTATAGTCCAGTATTCCATTTTGGGCTGTCCCTTAATAAGTGTCCATTTGGTAAAGTTAGTAGGTAAAAGTTGGTACATTGTCTATTTTGTCCCTAAAAATAGATTCCATTTTGAAAAGTTGGTGAGTAAAAAGTGTAATGATGATGGGTAAGTAGGGAAAGTGGAGGAAAAAGTTGATGTGAAAGGTATAATGATGATGTTTTTTTAATAAGTTGGAATTAAGAAGTAGGACATTTAAAAAGGGGCGGAGGGAGTATAAAATAAAGCGAAAAATTGATGAAATCGGTGATTCTCAAAAACAAAATGTGAGTTCTCCTTTTTTTAGACGGAATCGTGTGGAACTCAATTTGACTAAAATTCCCGCAGATCCAAAGGTACATCCTTCGATTATGGATTGCAATCCAAATGATCCCCTCTATTGTTTGACTGATGAAGCATATCCTATTTTTTGCTTACAGATATGGAGAGATACTATAAAATAAAGCGAAAATTTGATGAAATCCGTGATTCTTAAAAACAAAATGTGAGTTCTCCTTTTTTTAGACGGAGTCGTGTGGAACTCAATTTGACTGAAATTCCTGTGGATCCAGGGCTACGTCCTTCGATAATGGATTGCAATCCAAATGATCCCCTCTGTTCTTTGACTGATGGAGCATACACTATTTTTTGTTTATAGATACAGAGAGATACTATAAAATAAAGCAAAAGATTGACGAAATCCGTGATTCTCAAAAAACAAAATGTGAGTTCTCATCTTTCCAAACGGAGTCGTGTCGAACTCAATTTGACTGAAATTCCCGCAGATCCTAGGCTACGTCCTTCGATTATGGATTGCAATCCAAATGATCCCCTCTGTTGTTTGACTGATGAAGCATACACTATTTTTTATTTACAGATACAGAGAGATACTATAAAATAAAGCAAAAGATTGATGAAATCCGTGATTCACAAAAAACAAAATGTGAGTTCTCTTTCCAAACGTAGTCATGTGTAACTCGATTTGACAAAAATTCCCGCGGATCCAAGGCTACCGGCTACGTCCTTCAACTATGAATTGCAATCCAAATGATCGAGACCAATTAGATCCGTAGGGCATAGCTACAGAAATGCCACTGGGTGGTGTTTCCGTGGTTTCCAAACGAAGTCGTGTGGGACTCAATTCGAGAAATTCCCGCGGATCCAGGGCTACGTCCTTTGATTATGAATTGCAATTCAAATGGTTGAGACCAAATCCGTAGGGCATATAAAGGAAATACCACCGGGTGGTTTTTCCGTAGTACCCTAGAGGTCCTCATTCCTAGCTACGCCACGTGGAAGGGCCTCAAGCACCCCTGTCACTCCTGTGTTTTCCTCAGGGGAACAATTTCACTACCAACAAGAGGAGTAGAATCGCATGCCTACCTGCTCTTACAAAGGAAAATTAGCCATAAGGACGGTAAAATAGTTTTCATTGAGGAGAAGGACACCAACAAAATAGGTTTTAGTTGAGGTCCTTCGACTTTTTGAGTTTTTTGGCCACAATGCCAAAACATGTTTAGGCACTTTTATAGGGTACTATAGGATTTTAAGCACTTTCATATGGTACTTTAGGGTTATAGATAAATTTGTCCTTATGTTTGATTGCAAAAAGTGCTTGTCCTTGAGCTTAAAAAATGTAAATATGAGGAATTTTTGGCTAAATCTCCCGTGTTACAATGTTCTTTATTTGGTAAGAATTGTTACAATGTTTGCCTATCTCAGCAATATCAAGTGTTTCTTCAATTTTGCATTCAAGCTCTCACTACCTTGGGTACTTCTCATTCCCGCACTAAATGATCAGTACTTCATGAACACATGCACCCACTTCTTCTAAACTTTCCAAGTTTGCGTCATCCATGAGTTGTTCTCCAAGTTATACTTACAAATCAATGAATCCCACGCTTACTTTAGTCCTCATAATCTTAAATTCATGCTTTTGAAATTGAAAAATCCTAGCTTGCCTAGGTTTATAGATTTGCCGTGTTTCGAACTTTTTCAATAATCAACCCACAATCGATATATCAACCCAATCAAACACCAAAAAGCAATAAATAGAGAAGGAGCTCGGCCTATGGAACTTACAATCTCCTCATTTGGCTCTTCCATGACAAAACTCACTCAACATGACTGTTAACCTCTAACTTAACCAAGAGCCTGCACCACATAAAAAACAACTCACAAAATGTTAAGCATTAGCAATAATATTTCTCCCCTTTTTGTCACAGAAGAACAAGGGAAATCATAAGAAACCATATTAGCAGAGGAATGCAACCAGTTGCTAACCATCAATGATAAGTTCAATAAGTGCAGTATACCAATAAGTGCCGCACTGAGAAACTTTTATGTGTACCGGGGATACCAAGGGGTTGGTATCCCTTCCAGTCTGTTTCTTATTTTTCGGCTATTTTTCGATCACATTTTGATGATCGGCTTCGTTCATTTTGTAGAGTTCGGCGACAAATCTTATGATACCAAAAATCATGTTCATCGAACTTTAGTAGGTAAATGCTCGGCACACATGAAAATTGAAGAAAACCAAAATTGCGTCCAAAACCACACTGAATCGGAACCCAGTTTTGTTTTGTTTTTGTTTTTTTTGCAATTTTCCTGTGTGCCGATCATGTATCAAATAAAATCCAATGAATACAATTTTTGGTCTGAATAAAATTCTCGCCGAACTCTACAAAATGAACAAAATCGATCATCAAAATGTGGTCAAAAAATGGCCGGAAAATGAAAAAGGCAGGAGGGTTGGTATCCCCGGTATACATAAAAATTTCTTGTGCTACACTAGGCATAAATTAATCAAAAATGCTACTTGCACAACCGTTATGTTGGTTGTGTTTGTAATTCTGACTGTCCAGATGTATTTGGATAGTCTAGATTTTAAAAAAACTCTTCCATGGATAAGTTTAACTTTTATGAAGAAAAGTTTGAGCGAATCATGACCATTCATTACAGCCATGGATGGCTAAAGATCGGTTGTGTGTGTAGCACTGTTGTAAATTAATGGCCATAAGCCCAACTAACCTTAGCAAAAATATAGGAAAAAGTTCAACCATATGAGCAAATTTACTATTAGTTTAATTTTTTAAGCGAAACATGCATCACCTTTAAAGCAGCATACTAATTAATCAAACCCCACAAACGTAGTAGACGTTCTTGTCCGGTTAATCGATGTACTTCATTTCGTTTTAATGAAATATATTTTTTTCGCCGTTTAAAAAAAAAGAAAAAAGGAATCAATGAACAAACACACAAACTATTATGCATAGTCACATGCTATGATCCTATCAGACGAGTATGAAGAGAATTAATTGATGTAGCATAGGTCATGACAAAGTAACAAAAGTGTGTGCGTTAGGGGGTGTCTTTTTTTTGGGGGCGAGTGGGGTGTTTTCCTGTGGTTTTGGTTTCGTTGGGTCTCTTTGGGGTGGCCTTGTTGGGTGTTGCTCGGTTTGATTTCTTGTCAATCCTTGGAGCTTATTTTCTTTATTAATATATTCTCCTTTTTCGCCATTCAAAAAAAAAAAGGTGTGTGCGTGAGTCGCGACAAAATATATTAAGCTCGACCGAACAACTGATCGGAACTTAGTTTCTCATGAACGCACAGAAGGTCTAAAAACTCCCCCTCTCAAGAGGTCAAACCAAGAATTTTTGGATAGTCAATAAATCAAAACTCCCATCCACATATTTAAACTCCCCCTCAATGTATTCCGAAACACAATATGTGGCGTGCAATGCCTTGGGTCCCTTAAGCTTTCTAATTGACCCGTGTAGTGAGCTTTAGGTTAGCGACACCCAAACTAAACAACTTTAGAGCACTAGGTGTAGAGGACACCCCAACAGACTTAATTACTCATGTCAAAAAGGCTACGAACACAAGCTAATCCACACAATACATGCAATCTCGGAACTATCCACCTTTTAACACGAACACTTAGTACTGCTTACTGAGGCAAGATGCCTGGTTACTGAGTGAAAAGCCCGAAAATGCATTGTGTAGAGAGAGAGGCCGCGTTTCTGAAGGGCGGTATTTGCGGAGTAGTAATGGATTTCTTAGATGATGGTGATTGTGTAGATCGAGACAGATATAGCAGGATAGTGTTCATCAAAGATGATGGTGATTGTGTAGATTGAGACAGATATAGCAGGATCGTGTTCATCACTTTTGGGGTTGTCGCATACGTCTACTTCAGCGATATGCTCAGGCCAAGATCTGGATCAGTCCAATTTTCTTTGTCTGTGTCCAATTCATTTTGCTTTGTTCTGGCATTTTTGTTTGAATTGTATTAGGTTGAGCTTTTGCTCCTTGGGTTGGTTTCTCTCCAACCTCCCCCTCCATTTGGCAATGCGTGTAGGGTGGGCAATGGGGCGGGTAGGGGGTGAATACCACTATCCTCGTCCCCGATCCCCGAATCCAAATCCATCCCCATCCCCTCCCCGATCTCATCCCCATCCCCTCCCCGATCTCCACCGGGGAATTATTTTTGTCCTCCATCCCCTCCCCAAACGGGGAACGGAGATCTCTATGGGGAATCGGGGATCCAACTGGAACCACGCAAAACTGGTATTCTTAATCCGGTATCCCTCCTGCAGCAAGACGCCAAGAACAAACAACACACGCAAAGCTCTTTAAAGCTTCGTTTCTTAGTCTCTCAACACGACGCTATTTCATGAGTTTCCGACGTAAACAATATTTATCTGACTAGAATTATCGATTTGAGCTCTTTTTTATGCTAATCTTCTATCCGTGGTAAGTGAATTCAATTACTTCTATATTAATTGACAATGAGATTTAGTTTTTTTTTTTTTCCTCACTTATGTATATAACTTATTTATTTTATATATATACACACAAACGGGGCGGGGCGGGGCTCATACCCATCCCCTACCCGTTCCCTATTTTTTTAAAAAAATTATCCCCATCCCCTACCTGATCCCCGAAAAATCCCCGAATCCCCAATCCATTTGGGGCGGGGCAGGGCGGCCGGGATTGCCATCCCTAAATGCGTGGCATATGATTGTCCTCAGTCCAAGTGCTAACATCGTTGGAATGTAGGCCGTTAGTTGCATGTGATGCATGCCGTCTTCCCATTTCCTTTTAATCTTTGTAACTTTGTTATTGAGATTAATAAAATTTCTTTGCTGATTAAAAAAAAAAAAAACGCCCGAAAATGCAATAAAAGAAGGAAACATCACCACATCACGCTCTCTTTTTTTTATTATTATATTTTTTTTTCAGCTGAACACCCAAGACAAGATCGTAAATGCTAAACGGTCAATCTTTGGGGAAATAAGAAAAGATCCGCTCCAGTTTCGTGAGAAATGACAGTTAAAGATCCGGAGCACATTATCTTTTGTCGTGAACAAGTGTAAGACACAAAGTCAAGACTATGCTACAACCAATATCGCAGCACACCATATGAGTAGAAAGATTCAAAGATAGACTGTCACACACAACTATATATTGTGTCCCTATCTAAAAAAAAAAACTCGTCTTTATTAAAAAAAGAATTAGATTTCGATCGTAATTTTTTATTTTTTAGATTCCTCTTGTCATGAAAAAGCAATAATACCCAAAAAAAATTGACAAAAAACTAACAAATGCGAAAAAAATTTGAATAAGGACAAAAAAATAAGCCAAGTGGCACTACTACAAAAATAGATAAAGACCTCGGTCATCTGGTGTGATCTTTCACTTTTAATCTCGCATTCAAAACCGTAGTTTTTCAAGGTGTAACTAAAAGTCCCAATCTTTTAACCATAGGATAAAAATCGTAATTAAAACTCATTAAAACCGTGACTAAAAACATTAAAACTGTGATTAAAAATGACAAATTCGTGACCTTTATAGCTTAATATCTCAGTTTCATTATAAAACCATGATTGTTTAGAGATTAATAATCTCAGTTCTTGAAAAAATCGAGATTAAAAGTGGCATTTTTCTAAGGGAAAAAATCCCACTTTATTTATCCTATTGGGTTTTGAACATAAGTCTCTTGAGTTTTGCATAAAAGCTTCAACCAACTGCACCACACACACTTTCAATATGTAACTGAAATATTTAATATGTAACATATGTGTTTAACATTAAAATATATTTCGAACATCATTTTGAACCTTTAAATATTAAAATTAGAAATTTTGATAAACATGAAAGTTGTAACCCTTTGTATAATTGTTCAAACCCAATTTAAATTATCTCAATTAATGGAGTTCTCGGCATAGAGTTATACTTTGAAATACATTTGGCGACGAAACACAACCTTCATAAATTTTGTTAGGTACCCATTTGGCGACGAAATATATTTTCATCGCCGAAATTTTCCCATTTTTTGCCGAAATATTTTTTTGTAGAATGATTGAGAGTGACATTTATTTAGGGGTATTGCATGCGGAGTTGATTAAGGAGTAAGCGCCATTCAACTTTTTCTATATAAGAGCTTTCATCTCAAGTCTAAAAAAAAAAAGTGATGTATTCTCTAACTTACGATTTCAGTTTCTAGATGATTGAGGTAAAATGTTCTTTTTATCTCAGTTTTTCTGAAATGAGATATATTCTTTCATATACAATCTCAGTTTTTCAAAAACGAGATCTATTCTTTAAGTTACAATTTTACTTTTAGATTATTGAGATCAAAAAATCTTTTCATCTCAGTTTTTTTCAAAACGAGATTTATTCTTTCATAATAATCTCAGTTTTTTGAGAATAAGATTTATTCTTCAAGTTACAATCTCACTTTTTAGATTACTGAGATTAAAAAATCTTTCCATCTCATTTTTTTCGTATAACTGAGATTAAAACTATAGTCCATAATATTTTATTACGGTTTTACAAAAAGTGAGATCTTTTTAATTTTTGAACCGTGATCTTTATACCATTTTGTAGTAGTGTGGCTTATTTAGCCAAACGGCCCCTAACTAAACCTCTGATATGACCAAGGAGCCACGTTGGCTTAAAAAAACTTTTATGTATGCGTATGAAAATATATAGTTTTTTTTTATATATATTTTTTAAAATACTCCAAAACAATTGTGAACCAACCAAGCAAGTCAAAATCAAAAAAAAAAAAAAAACGCAAACCATATGTCTAAGCAAAAGATACGCAAAGTAAACCAACTTAGACTATGGGTGCGAGGCCAAGCCGTAAAAAGCAGGGTCAACTCCTCCGGATGATACACTATCATCAAGAGGGTTGGTAGGTAAATCAACCCAAGGTTTCAAGTCTGATATCCTCATCCAAATAGGTCTAGTTTTGACCTTCTCAACGTTTCCAACAATTTTAGGCACACATTTTGGATTCACATTCATATTATTTTTATGAGGAGTGATCCTACGTCTAGGTCTTTGGGTTCTACCCCATAATTATTGACATGGTGAGGTCGAGACTCAAGAATAGGGTACCCATAGAATTTAAAGCAATTAAGTCAAGTGTGACCCTTCACTCCATAAAAATGACATATATGAATAAACTTGCTATATACTCGTGAGATCGTGCAAAGTGTGCGCTCAAAGTATGACCGGTATGCAATTTCCTACATTGAGGTCTAGTGTGACCTTGAACACCACAGTGATGACAGATTGAAATAATTCTATCCATAGTAGGTTTCTGTGTGAATGTAGTCATCTTACCAACATTTTGAGGCATGCTAATACTTACAATCTCTTTTGGCTTTACCTGTTTTACCTCTTTTTGCTGATTTTTAGTTCATGTTGCCCTTAGCAAAGTCTTCGAAGAAAACTCCTTGACTTTGCTTGTGCTTTCCTTGCTTATATTATTGTCAAACAATTATATTGGGTGAGGAAGCGTGGTAACCAAGTCTTGACCTATCTCCATGATGTAGAACAAGTGGAGGCCTAATTTCATGATCAATTAGATCGGTCAAAGCCTCGGAAGCCCAAACGTTGTTTAATTGCAAATTACCCTATTTGGCAACTTTTGGACGAGCTCAGATCGGGCCCAAACTTGGTAGGCTAACTTATTTTCGTGCTGCGGTCAATACTCATAAACCTTTGGTTGATGATGAACAGTGTTTTCCGGCCTAATTCCTTCGTTCAGGCCTCCAATTGGACGTTTTTGCCGTTTTAGGAAATATTTGTTTCGTTAATATCTTTTAGCGTATAATTTTATAGAAGTTTATTCTTTTTGGGAAAGTCATGTTTTTCTTTTCTTTTTCAAATTTTACTGTATTATTTTTTCCAAATTTTGGAAATTTTCGGTTTTGAGTTAGGGCTTTGCTAGGGTTACGTTTTTTTCCTATAAAATGGGTTGTAACCTAATGTTTATGCAATTTTTTATCAATAATATTCAGATTTTGTCTTTTTCTCTTGTGAACTTGAGTTTATCATTCGTTCGATTAGTACATAACTAATCTCTTTGTTAATTCCATTGCGTCACTCCAGTTGGCCTTTGAACGTCTAGTATGTCATTGAGAGGCTTGATCCTGCATCGAAACGCTCAAAAACACAATTTAGCACTATCTAATTCAACAGTCAAATTATGTATTTTATCATCATTTACCACGTTTAATTTTTCAAGCTCTTTGACTTTCTCGCGGAGTCGTACCACTTCCCCTTGCAGTTTACCTATCTCTCTTGAGTCATGCGTTCAAGAGATTTAGATAACTCCGTAGCTATAGATAGCGCTATTGTCAAGTCGGTTGTAGCTGCGTCGAAGATATCCTCATCAATAGCCTTTATATAGACTTCCATTTTTGTTTTCCAATGATCAAAGTTTGTCCCATCCAACACCAGAGAGGACGATTAGAACTCAACTCCATAGCAAATAAAGGATCCGCTTAGAAACGACCCGCTCTGATACCAATTGGAAAATCCTATCCTAGCTTCCCTAGGGTTATAGATTTGCGCTATGTTTCAAACTTTTTCAATAATTAACCCACAATTGATATATCAACCCAATCAAATACCAGAAAGCAATAAACAGAAAAAACACGAGATATACGTGGAAAACCCTAAACAGGAAAAAACCACGGGAAGGAATCATGCACTAAAACCATTGTACGATTACAAGTAGTTCTTACTCAGTGTTCGTGTATCCTCACCACGAACCCTAAGACCTACTTGCCGAATCCACGTTCATCGTACCTCTGCATGATCGCCGAATCTTGAATTTTCAAGCCTTCCAAACGAATCGCCTTTCGAACTTCACGAAAGGTCTTTGCGTAGAGATTATATGTGTTGTAGTAGAAAACCCCTCGAAGATGATCCTTTAGAGCATAGGTATTGATAAACCTTCACTAGTCTTCAAGGTGCACAAACCCTAGCCACCAAAAGTGTTTTTGAAGATGGGAAATAAGAGCTCTCTATTTTCCTTTCAGCAAGCATGTCTTTTTAAGACCTAAAAGTTCTGTATTTATAAAGCACGATCAAAGGATGCAATGAGCTCCAGTTTTGCAGCCAAACGGATTTTGCTTGAGCGAAAACCTATTTCACCAAAATATAAAGACAGCCGTGTTGCTTGAGCAAACCAGTCTTTTGCTTGAGCGAAATCCTCCCTTCAACTTGTCAAGAACACACCCTTTCACTTGACTAACAACTACCGCACTTCAAATAAATAAATACACCCATATGATTCCATTCCACAACCTAGTACAGAACTCTAAAAATGATAAAAGAAAGTGTACAACTCGATAGAAAATAATACATGTAAATGTGAATTTTGGCCATGAAAGTGCCAACCAAAAAGGAGCTGGACCTATGAAACTTACGGAAATCACGACTAAATTTAGAATCATCTTTGAACAAGTAGCCCAAATGCATCAAGGCATTGTGCGTAGTGTGAAAAGTACACAATCCATGACTAACCTCGGGCATATCTTGAGAAATCGCATTAGCCATTGTTTGATGTTGGTCTTTAAAAATGGTGAGAGGCTTCTTTCTCGACATTGTTTGTAAAAAAGTTCAAAATAACTACTCAAATGAGGCCATGGTTTCATCATACAGCAATACAGCACCAAAAACTACAGTCATATGATAATGGTTAAAGCCTATAAACACACCTATAGCTGACACTCTTTGTTTGTTCGAAATGTTGTGTCAAATGATAATACATCACCAAAAATTTCATAATCTGTTATCATATGATGGTCAGCCCAAAAACTATTAGTTATCACCTCATCAACATTAGTTGAATTGCACGGTAAAAATACGGATTGTTAATCACTTCTTGTTGAAAATATGTCAACAAAGCTCCTGCTTCACCATATTGTAGGTCTCCATGTCTTTTGCCACGCAAGTAAGTTTTTTGGTCCTCTATCGTGAACCCTACAAATTTGGGCCCTCCTACCTGGGCACTAAGAATATCATGTGATAACTTGAGCGATAACCTAGCAGCATTAGCTATTTCAATATTCATAGCTTGACTTTCACACAAATTCCTTCGAGTCAGACATCAATAAGCAGTTCCTGGAAGACGCAATAGGTAATTGTGGACATCATCAAACTTTTTCACCTCCCATTTTATCGAACGCCGATTCAATGAATATTCAAATTTGCACTTCACTTTGTTCTCATCTCTCTTCTAGGTTGTAGGACTATGCGATGCCACTTATCCTTTTCCTTTTTTCCTTCCTTATGACAAACAAACCTTCTATTAATCATGAGACCATTTTTTTTGCTTTTCGTATGGTAATCTTGTCTAATACTGAATCCCCCTAATCCTTCCATGTTCGTTATAGAATCGAAAAGAAACCTCCTCCGACTCAAACTCCATACCAATACGTGGTGTGCGCTCTTTTAACAACTCTCCATTATCTTCTATATACCCCTCAAGCCCATCATCCTCCATTCTACAATAAATAGTTGAAAAATTCTAAAACAGGTCACAAATCATGATGGGTATGAAAAATTCTAAAGAAAATGATAAATCCAACAAAGAGACAAATTAGGAGTATGTATAGTTTTAATCCAAAAAAAAATAGAAAGGTTCTTGGACATTTGAAAATAATATTGCTGAGAAAAGTAGCAAAATCCATTGATAACCTTGATTTTATAAGGGCTTATTGGAAAGATGGTGGTTTTCAAATGGTATGAGTTGTTTAACGAATTTTGTTGATTATACCAATCACAATTGTTTAGGTCGGCAAAGAGGAGCTTTCCGAAGTTGGAGTTCATAAAAATTTAATTACTATGTTATAGGAGAGATTATGTTCTATGAGCTCAATTGAAAATGAGCATTTGGATAAGTTAAAATATGATAATTTAATTGAAGAATTTGCGTAAAAAAAATACCTATTTCACCCTTTCTCTCTCCCATTTCACCCTTTCTCTCCCCCACTCTTCTAAATATTTCTCTCCTAATCTTTCCTAATTTCTCTCTCTCCAAATCTTTCCTAATCTCTCTCTCTCTCTCTCTCTCTCTCTCTCTCAAATCTTTCCTCTGTTCTAATCTTCTAAATCCTTCTCTAATCACCTAAAATCTCAAAATAAAATTTGAAATAAGATTATCATATGTAGTAAAAAAAAAAAAACATGATCGATAACATTATTCTGGCTCTGCCACTGGGAAGTGGTGAAGGGAGATTGATGAGTCTAGAGAGCTAGAGATCTAATTCGAATATTCCATTTTTTAAGAAAACTATATTATCTCTTCTACCAAATCCCACAATATATATATACTAGTGCATGTCCGTGCCTGAAGGCACGGCTCGAACGATCGACATACGCAAATAAGCACTGAACTCACGTATATATTCGAGTGACCTTAGTTATGTGCGAACAAACTGATCGTGCCCAAAGGCACATACCAACATAATTTTATCACCACAAAGAACAAACCAATTACTCGTGCCTACAAATTTAGAGTGTATTTACTATTTAAGATAGGAATGTATTACAATCAGATTAGATTTCTACATGAATTCATATTATGTATCCACTCACTTTCTACTGTAATATATATATATATATATATATATATTATAAAGAAACTAAACTATCACACAATGTGTACTAAAGCGGAGAAAAGGAAATTTGTATATCGACCCATGCAATTGCTAACCCACCATCTATTGCTGATACAACACCAAAGCAAAGGTCACCAAAATTAGTTTATTGGGACTGAACAAAGCAAAACTCAAGAGAAACGGATTAAAATAGGGGAAAAAACAGAGTTTACAAATGTATAGAATGAAATGATATTTCCGGTTGGCAGTGCAGAGATGGGGGAAAAGGATGGAAGCAGGAGGAAAAGGAGGAAAAAGAGGAGGTTGTACGAATATATACATTCTTGGGGCCGGTTTGGAGTGCTTACAGATGAGTTAAGCTCCACTCTATACCCTTATCCACGATACTTTGCCGAACTCAAATTTTTTGACTCGTCCATGATCTTGTAGATTTTGCCCTCAATAACATGTATAGAAAAAATGAACTTGGATTGAGTTTTTGAACATTACCGTGTTGTGGAGTTTTTGAACAAACTACAAACCTTGAATGGAAATTAATGCCAATATCACAATAATAGTGGACAAATCTAAAATTGTACCCGCGATGAAGTTCAATCTTGAACTGAGAAGAAAGAATGCGATGTTATCCCCCACGTTGCAATCCATTGACGTTTGAATCACCAAAATACTATCCAACATGGAACATGTAAAAGTCTCACCCTAGAAAAATAAAAACATAATTGTTATAAACCTAAAAACTGCAAGATTTAAAAAAAAAAAAAAAACAGAGAGAAAGTCTACCATATTCATTATGCGAATTAGTTTCCTCAATCAGATATCCCTTTTGGTGTAGTTCTACCTCACCTGCAAGAAAACAAACTTTTTACATTTGTATAGAGAAAAAGAGAGATAAAGATTAACGGGTTACAAATGTCACTGTCATTATCATCTGTTAAACCATTCTTCACCTTTAAATTCTTCGACTAATGCTCCTTCGAAAAGAGAAATCTCTGTTCCTCATGCTAGTAAAATGTGTCCGGTGCCCATGGCAGAGGCACCATTGTCGTTCTTTTTAAAGTAGTGGGTTTAATTTTTCCTTTTCCTAGTAATAAATCGATGCAAAGCAATTAGTTGAATCTAAATAAATTATGGGTGATGTTTTTATGTGATCCCTTCCATAGTCTTTTCACATTTATGATAAAGATTTGCCAAAATTATGGAGTAGTATTTCTAACTTTCCATATATTTTGCTTCTACAATTCTACAATTATATAGGAAAAAATCTTATATAGGAAAATCGGCAATTTCCTATATAAATCTTATATGGAACGGAAGTCGGCAATTTCCCAAGATTTACGTAGATGGCAAATCTTGCTCAATTATATATGGGAAGTGTTTTATCTTTTTTCCTATTCAGTCGAGATTTCCTTTTTAACGAAGATTACCACATATATCTTTGTCCAAAGAACATAAGTTATTTATTAAATTGCCATTGGCTTGTATGTGAAGGGTGGAGAAATTTGGACCGTTGGATTTGTTTGTATGGTTAGATAAAATGTGTTAAAGAGAAATCTGAACCGTTAAGAAGGAATATTTCTAAAGATACCTGTCATGTTTTATAATATAGATCTTTGTCCAAAGAACATAAGTTATTTATTAAATTGCCATTGGCTTGTATGTGAAGGGTGGAGAAATTTGAACCGTTGGATTTGTTTGTATAGTTAGATAAAATATGTGTTAAAGAGAAATCTAAACCGTTGAGAATGAATATTTCTAAAGATATCAGTCATGTTTTATAATATAGATCTTTGTCCAAAGAACATAAGTTATTTATTAAATTGCCATCGGCTTGTATGTGAATGGTGGAGAAATTTGGACCGTTGGATTTGTTTGTATGGTTAGATAAAATATGTGTTAAAGAGAAATCTGAACCGTTGAGAATGAATATTTCTAAAGATACCCGTCATGTTTTATAATATATATATATATATATGTATATATATGAATCTAATACTATAGACAATATCTATATCTACAGTAATATATAAATGGGTATAATGGGACAATAATCTATTTTGAAGATAAGAACACATGTATTCAAATACATTAGAATGGATACCTAAATAATTCTAATAAGATGCCTATTTAATTTCTTCTTTAAACGAATTGAACAGCTCGGGTTAATTGAGTGAGGCTCTGATTAGTTTCGTGTCAAATATTTTGTCCCTTGAACCGGCTATCATAAACAATGACAAAAATCTTTGACCAAAAAAAGAAAAAAAGGTTTTACCAAAAAGTTGTGTCAAATGTCGTGTCAAATATTTTGTCCCTGAACCGGCCTTCATAAACAATGACAAATCTTTGACCAAAAAAAGGAAATAGCTTTTAACAAAAAGTTTTGCGTCAAATGCTGTGTCAAATAGTTTGTCTCTTGAACCAGCCTTCATAAACAATGACAAAAATCTTTGAGCTAAAAAAGAAAAAGGGCTTTTAACAAAAAGCTTTGATTAATCTGGTGCTATGATTATATTAAATGCAATAATCTACCAATTCAAATCAAAGCTTATGCATGGACAAATCAAATTGGGACCCGCGCGCGGATTTTGGATTCCATCGATTTCTTGTGAGCAGAGCATACGTGCAACAGATCCAAACCTTTCTTGTGATTAAAGAAATCAATACTAATGGAGGAGGGTGATCACACAACGGCGAACCGGGTGGAGCGTAGCGAGGAACAAACATAGTGCTCTCTCTCTCTCTCTCTCCATTTTCTTCCGCCCAAATCGATCCACCACAACGACGGCTTCAGAGATGGCCGCGCCTGCGGTGTGACGGGAAAAGAGAACAAGGTTTTGGGGTGCAATCGATATGTGCACCAGTTTTTCAGGTCTGTATTTTTTTACTATCAGAACCGAAAAATAAAGACGGAATAGTGGCTGTTTTCTCTTGGTCTTGGTGGGTTTGTGCACCAATGTTTCATATACTTTTCTTGTTTAGTTTTGTTTAATTTGTGCAACCGATTTGTTTAGTTTTCTTTGTCGTCGTCTTTTTTTTTTTTGTCATTCGTTAATCCTAATCTAGTCTATCTCAGGGGACATAGAGAGATACCAATTGTATTTCACTCTACCTCACTTGCATCAATTGCTTTGTTTGCTTTGAAAGAAAGTAGTGGGGCCAACAAGGGTATTGTGGTCAATATTGCACCCGGATTATTTTGGATGGGGAGTGTCCAAAAATAAGGCTCCTAAAGAGCGATTAAGATATTCCGGCAAAATTACATCCGGGTACCAAAAACCCAAACAAACGCCAGATATGTATATCCGGCATCTTCTTATATTCCCTGGCCAACAAGGGTATTGTGGTCAATATTGCACACGGATTATTTGGGATGGGGAGTGTCCAAAAATAAGGCCCCTAAAGAGGGATTCAGATATTCCGGCAAAATTATATCCAGATACCAAAAAGGCAAAAACCCAAACAAACGCTGGATATGTATATCCGGCATCATATCTGACATCTTATTTTCCCTCCGTTTAAGCTCTACCAAACGGTATGTTAGAAGCATACATACTGCATTTTGGAAACAATTTATGTAGCTCAAGATTTTTCTTTTATTTTTTTATTTATGACTGGATGTCTAAGCTAGCTTACATGTACATCGGCTAATTACGAGGCCCAAAAATTAATAACCGAGCAAACCTTTTAGTGGCACCAAGCAGGAATAGAGCCAAGATTTTATCCTACCAATGACGAAATGTATATGTTAAAAAAAAATAAAAAGATGCATTGCAATATGTGTTCAACACTTCTTTTTTTAAAAGAATGAGTCAATTATTATTTTTTTACCATGATTACCTACCACATTAGTTTACATAAATCAATAAATTGTTATATTTCTTTCATATAGTGCAAATACCATCTATTGCACAATACAAACTCAATAAGAGAGTCAAAACATTCAATAATTTCTATAACTTCAATTGGACATTGAAAAATTGAAAAAGATCAACCTTTTTCCAATGGAGTTTGAGAAATCTACAAATCTACACAGAATGCTCAACGATAAATGATTTTTTAATTTTTCAAAATTCCAATACTGCACAGTGCCGGCATTGGAAATTTGGAAATCTAGAAATCCACTAAACGAGAAATCACCTTTGCCTATTCGTGCACTGTGCCGACTGTTTTAGTTAACTTGTTTAATTTTTTAGGTTAAGCTGTTTTATGTTAAGTTGTTTTAAGTTAAAGTATGGAGTTTTTTGTTCTTAATTAGACATCATCCTTTATATTATTTCATTTTGGCCCATTGAATTTAGTTTTAGAATACTATTTTGGGTCTCCTTTCTTGAAAAAAAAAAAAGGTATTTAAGACTAGTCTGTTGCAAAAAAATGAAAGAAAAAAATTCTAACAGTGGCAAGTCTATATAAGTTGGGGATAAATTATTTTTACATATAATAAGTGCATTTTCTAAAATTCTTACCGTGGCAGCCGCCCTTACTAGACCCCTCTAAGTGCACCTTGGCACCAAGTTTGGAATATTTAGCCTCCATGTGATTCGAACATAAAACCTAGGACAAACACTTATTTGTTTTATTAGGCCCATTTAGCCAAACCCTGGTTTATGTAGCTCAAGATCTCTTTTATACAAAGAAGATATTGCTATGTACCCATGTTATTAGGATTCTAAAAGTCTTAGGATGTTAGAACTTCTCAATTATGAAACATGATTTCATGACCAAAAATGCATTAAAATATTTTGCACTTAAATTTCAGTACATGGACAGTGTTCAATTCCCGTAAGCACCCCCTAAGTTCCCTAGAATAGAGGCAGGAAAAATAGCTCGATGCCAGCATGTTAAAAAACTTAACACTCCTCATTCTTATTATTTTTTCAATATGAAAAAGAAAAAAATGAAAAATGAAAAGGTCATCTTATTGAAAACCCCAATCATGACATCCCTTCTCTCCCACTTCACACCTCGAAACGCACCATTCTTATAGAAAGAAAGGCGCTTTCACATCTTCTTAACCCAAAATGAAATGGCTCAAGGGAGGAAAGATTCCCTTTTTTGAGTCTACTCCAGGGAACAAATCCAGTGAAGACGATATGGGGCCTGTAGCTCAGAGGATTAGAGCACGTGGCTACGAACCACGGTGTCAGGGATTCGAATCCCTCCTCGACCAACCTTTCCAAAAAGGAAGGACCTTTCCCTCTGGGGGTGGGAGTAGGAAAATCATGATCAGGAGAGCAAACCAAAAGCCATGGAACTTGGGTGTGGGTCTTTTGTTGAAATGGAATGGCCTTACTTTTTCTTTTAATTTATTATTTTTCATTAATGGTAGAATCTTTAAACAAAGTCTCCACGGCCCATCCTTGCAAAATGGATCTCTTTATCATAAAGAGATTCGTCGTTCCTAACTCTACTTCACCTTAATTGTTAGTTGAACAAATCAAAGATCTGTCTTGGTCTGAGCATGCGGATAGTCTTTCTCTTCTACATGTCCATGGAGTTTTAAAAAATCCACACATCTCAGAGATAGATAGAGAGTTAGGAATTTCTCGAACGAACCACACTCCTTCGTATACGTTAGGAGTCCATTGATGAGAAGGGGCTGGGGAAAGCTTGAACTCAATTCCTACAGTAATGAATATTAGCGCAATTGAAATTCCTGGGGAGTTATACATTTATGTATTGATAAGAACATTTACTATTTTTTGAAGCTCGATTACTCGATCCCCTGGATGAGCCATATAGCCAAGAGAAACCATGAACCGGAATAGATTAGGATTAATGAATGAAAAAAAGAAAAAGAAAGAAAGAAAGATCTAGAGCCCAACTAGGATGTGGTATTTGTTGAGCTTCGTTATCTTAATTAATTTTGTAAAGTTGATTGTTCTTTTTCTCTGCCCTTGAATAGACATGCACATGAAACATCGTATAATGCCATAAATATAATTGCATCTGGTTTGAAGTTGCAATTCACATCACCGATCTTATAAATATATGCAATAAATTATGGGAATTGATGTTGGCACTCTTCTAATTGATAACTGCATAGAGTGCCAAATCAATTTGGAGAGTGCTGAAGTCACTCCCCTAAATGAATATCCATCAAATGATATAGTTAGGGTTCGATATCATGTAATGATCATCACATTACTTTTCTCTTCTATTTTTTGTTTTTTTATTTATCTTCAAAAGTAACATTTTAATAAGGAAAAGGGAGTGGATCCAACCAAAAATTGAAACCGTACAACCAGAGGGACAATGCCTAATAAAACACTTGAGGGCCTAAAATGCCCAAATAAAATAATAGATAGCATATACAATCCAAAAGGCCTAAAAAAACTCAGATAAAACAATAAAATCCAACCCAAAGAAAATCCAAAATCTAACCCTAGCTAAGGTCGCCGCCGCCCATCATCTCTGGTAGATCCACCACCACCACCGATCAAACTCCGTCGACATCCCTCAGCCACCGCTAGCCAACCTGCGGTGGAACCCAGAACATAACCAATCTGCTGCGGAAGCTACACAAGCAATTAGGCGAGATATTGGACGGCCACAGCGGGAGCCAATACCGGTTTAGTATATTTATGTTATTCGATTCATCTAGTTTGTTATTTTTTCCTAATAACTGAAGTGTCCAAACCAGCTTACGTCTTGTTTCGTTCTTGTATAACAGAATCATTACGGCAGTGTTGTTCGGGGATGATCTGACACGATCCTCGAGCAGTCTTCGGAGTGACGCGTCAAGGAGCAGGAGGAGCTAGGCGTCAGCGAGTTTTCGGGAAGCACGGCAAGGGCAGCCGGACGTGTTTGGCTGCACGATGAGCAGGAGCGGGCAGCAAGACGACAATGAGGAGCTCCGGCGGGTGGCGATCGACCGGCTCCCGACGTATGACAGCTTGAGGAAGGGGATGCTAAATAGAGTGTTGGACGACGGGAAAATCATGCAAGGTGAGGTGGATGTTACTAAGCTAGGAAATCAAGAGAAGAAGCTGTTGATGGATAGTGTACTCAAGACTGCTGAAGAAGATAACGAGAGCTTTCTTGAACGGTTGAGGGAACGGACTGATAGGTGAGCTCACTCTCTCTCTCTCTCTCCCTCTCGTTTTACTTCCGCGACCTAAAATCAAGACACATATACGCGGTTGGTATTGAAAACCTAAAGTCAACTGATATACGTAATAGTTTTTTTTTTTTTTTTTTCCATTTTATCCTCTAAACTATGCATATTTTTTTGGCAAATTTTCATAGTCGTCCCTCTAGTTTTGCGGTTGTCTCAGTTTCGTCCCTCTAGTTTCAATTGTCTCAATTTCGTCCCTGTAGTTTGTTTTACGTTCCAAATTGGTAAAATCATTAACATTGTTAATGAAACTAGCGAAAAAATATGATTAAAAAATTAAGTGTTCCAATTTTCAATCTGGTTGAACCAGTGCAAAGATCTTATTTTTTTGATCACTTATCTTAGAGGGTCATAATGAATTTTTGGCTCTCAGGCCTATCAACGAGCACCCAAAAACTCCTTATTTAATTTCAAGACTCTCTTAGGGTGCTTATTGAAAGGTCTTAGAACCAAAAATTCATTATGACCATCTAAGATAAAATAATCAGAAAAATAAGATCTTTGCACCAATACAAATAAATTAAAAATTGAAACACTTAATTTTTTAATATATAAACAATCTAAAAAATTAAGTATTCCAATTTTTAATCTGTTTGAACCGGCGCGAAGATCTTATTTTTCTAGTCAAATCTTAATGGTCATAATGAATTTTTGGCTCTAAGGCCTTTCAATGAGCACCCTAAGAGAGTCCTGAAACTAAATAAAGAGTTTTTGGATGCTCGTTGACAAGCCTTAAAGCCAAAAATTTATTACGACCATCTATGATAAAATGATCAAAAAAATAAGATTTTCGCACTAGTTCAACCGGATTGAAAATTGGAGCACTTAATTTTTTAATCATATTTTCCCATTAGTTTCATTAATGGTGTTAACGATTTTACCAATTTGAAACGTTAAACAAACAACGGGAATGAAATTGAGATAATTGAAACTAGAGGGACGAAATTGAGACAGCCATAAAACTAGAGGGATAACTATGAAAATTTACCCTATTTTTTTTTACTTAGTTCATAAACTTTCAATTTAACAATTTCATCCTCTCAACTATTATACCATTACCTACTTAGTCTAACATATATTGAAATTAGGAATTTGGACGGAAAATGCCATGCACGTAAGGCTATGTTTGAGACCTTAAAGAGCAAATACTTGAAAATGAGAGCCCTAGAGATAAAAATTAATCACGACCCTTTAGAATAAAATGATCAGAAAAATAAGATTTTCGCAACGGTTCAAATGGATTGAAAATTGAACTTAATTTTTTTAACCATAATGTTAATATATAAATAGTCAAATTCTATATAAAGAGTTCAGCCTTTTTGAAAAAATATGTACGTGTTAGCCTCTATAAAATGCCACGGAAGACCCTGATATATTAATTATGAGACTCCTTTAATTATTACTCTAAGGATAATATGATTAGAAAAATAAATTACAAAAAAATAATTATAATATCCAATTAAACATAATTAAGAACTGACAACAAATGGTATTGGAGCTTCTACGTGTCCCTATTCTGTGCCTATCAGGGTGAGAGGTGGCAAAAGCCCAAGTGGTTGCGGGTAAAACAATCATATAAATATCTTTAATTACATTTAGCCCAAACGCATGGTTCTTGTCTAGAGTAAATTCTGGTTCGGTCCTAATTTTGGATTCGTTAGCCCACCAAGTCCTATGGGGTACAAGTGCAATGCCTACTAATCCTATGGGTGTGATTTTATTTCTATACCCCATTTTAAATAGCAACAAAGCTGGTCAGCCCATCATTTAGGGTTTCGCAGCTCCCCCCCCCCCTCTCTCTCTCTCTCTCTCTAGTCACCACTACCGCCCTTCCCTCCACCACCGCCGCTAGCCGACCTACTACTCCCTCCACCATCGCCCCCCCATGACGTCTGCCGCTTCCACTCCGACGACCACACCCATGCTCGCAACCTCAGGCACTTCAACGTTGGCGAGGACTGCCCCGTCTTCGATGGCCTCTTCCCCTTCTGTCAGGCTACCGCCGCCCTCCTTTCTTGCACCCTCCCGCTTATCACCAACGACAACAGCAAATCCTCTCCACCGCCCTTCCCGGATCGTCTCCGCCGCCCTTCCCGGATCGAGGTCCTCCAGCTCACCACCAAGATCCTCTTCGAGCTATCCCGTCGACGCCACCATCAAGCTCAACCGCAGGACGCCGACATCACCTGCTCATCCCCGCCGCCCGACTCCTCCCCGAGAGCAGTCATCCGCCATCATCGTTGTCTCTGGATTCGTCGACGGGGCTGAGCAGAACGATGACCGGATTGGAGGATATATTCGGGTATCAAGTTTTTACCAATTAACATTGTTAATTGTGTTTTTAGATTAAAATTAATATTGTTAATTATGGTGTGAATTTAGATAGAAACTAACACTATTAATTGTGGTGGTGGAGTGGTGGTGGTCATTGGGGTGGCGGCAGTGGTGGTGTGGTGATGGTATAGTGGTGGTGGTGGTCATTATGGTGGCGGTGATCGATGGTGGTGGCGGCGTTGTGGTGGTGGTGGTCATTGTGGCGGCGGCGATGGTGGTGGTGGTGGTGGTGGTGGAGGCATGGTGGCGATGGCAGTGGTGGTGGTGATGCTAGCTGGTGGTGGTGGTGGAGTGGTGGTGGTGTAGGAGGTTGTATGGGTCGAAGGGTATTTTTGGAAGAAATTAATGGACAGGACTTCGTCAGCTATGAGCTTCTTTTGAAATTAGTGGACAGAATCTATCGGGACATTGTCCACCTACATAGGACCGGCCGGGAAGAAGTCCTTTTGTTTGTTCAAGAAGTCCAAAAATGAGTTTTGCTCAAACTAGTAAGAAAGAAGTGGAGTAAAAGCTATACAGTTAGTCCGATTGGTTAATGGATTTGCTCCCCACACAATCGACCATGATTCAATTTTAAGAGTCAGGCGGCACAAAAATAATTTTTTTGTCAATTCTTTTGTTCTCGCATGGATTAACTACCTTTAATTGGTCCGAAAAAGGGATTAGTTAAAAGTGTGCCTATGTGGTTGAAATTTTAAAAAAAAAAATTTAGACAACATATCCATCCCTTATCCCTATACGTTAGGAAGTTAACATTTTTTGGCATAAATTTTAGCTTAAAGTAGGTGGGGTTTGTGTTTGATACCTACATACGCAGGGTGGGAATTGAGATTCCGAAGATTGAAATCCGGTTTGAGCATTTATCAGTTGAAGGAGATATACATGTTGGGGGTAGAGCACTTCCTACTCTATTTAATGCCACCTTAAACGCACTTGAGGTACTTTCTTCTCTCTATGTTTCTACGACTTTTACATAATTTGTCTTCGTTTCAATAATTTTTTTTGGTGGAATAGCAAGATTATATTAATACTATATTACAACTCACCGAGTGTGCATCTAATAAAAGTGAGTAAAGACCTATTGTACTTTTACACGAGTGAGACAAATTACACATCCACATCAAAGATAAAATTTGGACAGATGGCTAGATGTCGGAGAATTTGAGCTAGCCAAAATGGGTATTGTACACTCGTAATAAAAAGATTGATCAATTATTTGTCCCAATTTGAAGTCACTCTTTATTTGTTAGATTTATTTTCCATTTGATTCTTGAATCGGTTTATCATTGTTGAGCAGCTTGAGCTTGCTTTAGTTATTGTTGTTAGGGCCACTCTTGGATAAGCTTTTAACAAACAAACGTGAGCATGGGCTTGAATAATTCAAACAAAATACAGATTTCACACAAAATACAGGAGATCGAGAACCACAACTACTAGAACCTAGAAACATGGCACCTATAGCCAAAGCAAGCAGGCGAAACGTCAATACATAAGAACCAGTTTGAAGAAAAGGTAATAGAGAATCCTAATAGGAAACCCCATCTCAAACCCGAGAATAAGCACAAGTGAAATCCAGAGCACAAATCTGTCATCCCAAAAGCCACACATGCGCGTTTATGGCCCGACAAACTGACTCGCAACCACAAACACTGGACTCTACTCCAAGGTAAGTCCCGTTGACATGGCAGACTGTGGCCACGAGGAACAGAACACCGGCAGGCATAAACCGACAAAACCCTCTTGACGTTTTGTTCCGTTTCTCTTGTAATTTCTACAATGCGCAAATAATTTCTTTCTGATTGTAAAAAGAAATTACCAATGTGTAGGATAGGTCCTTTTATAGTAAAAAAAAATGGTGAAGAGAGTCTTTTTGGTCACCTTCATCTCTCAGTTAGAAAAGGACAACTGCACAAATTTTCTGGATGGGTACAACGGGAGAAAATTGGGAAACGAATCTTGGATTTTCATTGTGATTGAGGAGTGAATAAAGGAAAGAATTATACAAATCATTTTTCACAGTCCCCTTCATACTAAAAGACTGAAAAGGACAGCTG
The DNA here is from genome assembly GCA_019656835.1 of Rhododendron ovatum. Classification (NCBI taxonomy): domain Eukaryota; kingdom Viridiplantae; phylum Streptophyta; class Magnoliopsida; order Ericales; family Ericaceae; genus Rhododendron; species Rhododendron ovatum. Next base: position 47,698,005 of record CM033798.1, read on the forward strand.
CCATTAATCCGACTAAATCCGACTAATTGATATGCGCCGATTAATCGCCGATTACTAATTGCTATGTGCCCATCAATCGCCAATTACAAGGCTTCAAAGATGGCTGTCCGTATGACTAGCGCCTGGTGACTTTTAGAATATTACTTATTATGTAAGAAGAAAATCAAGTCTGGCCTTACATTTTCATTCATTCTTGGTAAACTTTTGTGCAATATACAACAATTTTATATGTCTGCCGAAATGAAGGCAAAAACATGCAGGGTAATTGGGAAAAATCGCTCCCCAAAAGTCATTGCGGTGTTCATTAATTTTGTCGAAAAAAATACTCCATGATACAACATATACTGTACCAAACCATTATACTATGCACTACATTTTTTGTAGGGTCCACTTCGAATTCTACAAAAATATAAAAAAAATTCCATAAGTTTTAGAATAATGTTTTATGGGGTCTTATAAAAAATCAGTTTTAACGGATATCGATAAATATTATTTTTAGATTTGTAGGGGCGAAACTGCTCTTATGAATCTAGAAATAATTTTACCGATATCGATTGGAGCTAATTTTTTATAGAACTCCATAAAATATCATTTTAAATTTATTAAATTATTTTTATATTTTTGTAAGATTACGTGAAAAAAATGTAGGGAATGTTGTAGTAATTATTTGGTGTTGGTGCTGGTTCCAATGTCTACCCAACAACGACTAGTTTACTAACAATAGTTGCTGGGTAATTTTAGGTTTGAAAAACGAGCCGTTTGGCGGATTTGGGCGTTGTGATGGCGAAACCCTAACCCCCTCCCCGTTTCCCTGCGCTGCACACCCCGTCGGCGTCGCCGGCCTTCCTCTGTCTCCGACATCGCCATCTCCTTCTACCCAGCTCCTTGTTCTGTTTTTTTGCCGCCGCCGCTGTGCTTTGTCGTCGCCGTTGATGATTGATGGCTCCTTCCGTATCAATACACCCTTATCGCCGTCGATCTACCCATGATCGCCTCCCAGTTCCTCTCTGTCGTTATTGACCGACATCTCTTGGGAGGTATTTCTGTGTCCCTTCTTTTGGAAGGCCGGTGTGCCGTTTCTTTTGTGTCTTTGCTGGAGTTCGACGGGTTTTTTGTTGTTTGCCTGTTTTGGGGTTTCTCTTCTCGACCGGTTTTGTTGTCATCGGTGCTGGTTTCTGTGCTTTTGATCAGTTTTTTGCTGGGTTGGCTATGGCATTTTGGAGGAGTAATCAGTTTAGGTCTGGTCCTGGGTGTTCTTCTTTCAATACTTTTACTGTATATGTGGATAATCTGCCTTTTCATATGGATGTGGTTTGGTTAAGGCAGATTTTCAAAGGTTATGGTCCTGTGTTAGTTGCCTTTATACCCTCAAGAGAAGTTCTAGGGAATCAATACTAAATTTGGCTTCATCAGATCAGATTTGGTTCCAAAGAGGAAGCGATTAATGCAGTGTTCGGGGTTAATGGTATGATTATTAGAAATATCATGATTCATGCTAATTTGGCAAAATTTCCTGAAATGAAAATTATTCGTGACAGGAACCGGAATGGTCAGGATACCTTTACGAGAGGACCTGTATATTCTTTGAGGGGTAAAAATGATCCTTCTGGAGGATTTTTTGAGGTTGATCAGGTTGGTAATCGTAGGAATTTTCAATCTTCCGTTGATGCTACGAAGGTTGGTTTGAAAGGTCTTATAAAGGAGGTGCTTGCGAAGGAAAATTGATCAAAATGGTTAGAAACGACGCGTTGGGTAAACTGTCGGTATATATAGATACTAAGGAGTTGCAAGATCTGTTTATTAGCCACGGGATTTGGGATGCACATATCCGGTACATGGGGGGTCTTTATGTTCTCCTTTCGTTTGATTCTGAAGTGTCTTTGGATTCTTTTCTTGAGGATAACAAAGTTTGCCTATCTCAATGGTTTGCCTCTGTGGAGGCTTGGATCAAGCATAGGATGATGCCATCGAGATGCACCTGGCTTTCATGTTTCGGAGTGCCGCTCAATGTGTGGAATACTCAAATGTTCTCCAACATCGGTAAGATTTGGGGGGAGACTATTAAGATTGATGAGTTCATAGCAAAAAGTCTCGCTTATGATAAAGGAAGATTTTTTATTCTTACTGAACAGCTGGAGTGCTTTAACGAGGTTGTCAATTTGAATGTTAAAGGAGTTCTTTATCCTATCAAGGTTGTCAAGGACCCTGTAGCTGAAACCACAAGGGAAAGAAGGGTTGTTTCAATTATTAAAGTGAAAAATGGGATTTCTGCAAAAAAAAAAATGGTTTAACTTATGAGGAGATGCTTGCTGTCTCATAGTCAGAGGGAGAAACTTTACTTTAAAGAAGTTTGTTGAAATGCAAGAGGAAAGAATTTAAGGAAAGGATCCATGCTCTAGATGATTTGGAGGAAGAGTTTGTCTCGGAGGAAGAAGTGGATTTCAAGGATGGTACGTCGCTTTCTATGGAATTTTAATTTTGAGGTTTGGCGGGTTAGATTATGGTTCTCTTGGTTTCAGCTTTATCCTTCGATTTTACTCTCTTTGAGTTTCAGTGTATTTTTTAGTCCTTGTTTGTTTAGGGTGTTTGGGGTGTTTAGAGGCTGTTTTGGTGTGGTTTGTCGCTTTGGTTTTTTGGTTGGTTCCTTGCCTTCCTTTTAGTTTGGTTCTCGGGTGGCATTTTCGCCAGTGTGCCCGTGATCTGTTAAATCTTTGTACTCTTCTTAAAAGATTTTGCTTTTAATATATATATATATATATATCTTTTGAGATATTTCAGTTTCGTGCTGCTTAGCGTTCCATACTTCCATGAAACATTTTATTGACCATATATATAACATCTTGCATATCCCTTAGCTTTGTGCCTTTTTTGCTGATTACTAATTCATTTGTTTTTGGCTATTGTGGACAAAAGAGCGTTCTCGGACTGATTCGGCTTGCCCCTTCTAAGAAGAGAAAAATTCAGATACTTAAAGATGTTAGCGGCATCGTGAAGCCATCACGGTAATGAAATCAAGTTGGAAACCTTTTCTTTTCATGATAGACAGGGAAGTAATCTTGCTTACGGAAAATGGTTTCTCAAAAAAGGGAGTAATGGAGAGATTACCAGTGGCCACCTGGAAAAAAATTCTAAATATGTTGTTTGTGTCGTTTGTATAACGAGAAAATTTATTTTGTGAGTTCTATTTCCATATTGTATTTTGGTTAGTAATGCAAAAGTAATACTATATGTTTTGCTTATTGTAATCTATGCTTCATTTTGTGGTGCATTTGGAAGGAAAATAGTTGGTCTTTTAAGGAGTTTTTTGGTTATGGATATCATTTTCTGCTTTTGCATACACTGGTCTTTTATTCTATTCTCATTTACCTCTCTTTCTTTTATGGGTCTTGTTGGGTAGGTTGGAACTTGATCAGTACTATACTGCCTGGTTGTTTAAAAGTACTAATTTCATGATTTCAGGATGATATTGCTTTTGGGTCCACCCAATGCGGGCAAAACAACATTATTGCGAGCACTGGCGGGGAAGCTTGATCGGGACCTAAGGGTGTGTTTATGGTTCTCCATTAGATGTTTTTGTTTGTTTGTTAGTGTCTTATGTTGTGTGAGGATTTCCTCTTTATTCATTTCCATGTGGCAGTTATCAGGGAAAGTCACCTATTGTGGTCATGAATTGAATGAGTTTGTACCTCAAAGAACCTGTGCTTACATTAGTCAACTGGATCTTCACTATGGGGGATGACAGTGAGAGAGACATTGGATTTCTCAGGACGCTGTTTTGGGGTTGGCAAAAGATACGAAATGCTTGTAGAGCTCTCAAGACGAGAGAAAGAAGCAGGAATTAAGCCGGATCCTGAGATCGATGCATTTATGAAGGCCACAGGTGTCGGGCCAAGAGTCCAATTTGGTCACAGATTATATTATCAAGGTCACACTTCTGATATTGAAGCCATTGTCTTTTTATGTACAGTTTGCTATTGCAGAACTCCTTTCATAATCCCAAAGAGAAAATGATTTCGCAACTCACGGTTAAACGAATTCTCACAGATACTAGGATTGGATATTTGTGCGGATATTTTGGTTGGTGATGAGATGAGAAGGGGTATTTCTGGTGGACAAAAGAAGCGTGTGACCACCGGTATGATTTCCAAGACTGTGAAAAGGAAACATATATTGTTCTTGTTGATCACTGCCTTTTCTCCTTGTTTCTTTCCAGTTGCGTATGTTCTCCTTTCCATGCCAGTGAATTGTGAAGATTCCCATTGCATATGTTAAGAATCTTTAATAATGACACTTTAAATCTGTCTTTTTTGTTGGTCTTTTGCTTGTAATTTTAATTACTCCCAGCATGCTCATATGAATACATAAAAGTGCTCTTCTACTGTAAGTCTTCGTTGGTGGGTTATGGGGATCCTATAGTGGTCTGCACTACAGGGATTGTGGATGCCACTCAAGTCCTCAAAAGTATGTCGTTTTGCCCTAAGGAAATAAAACAACTGCTCCCTGTTAGAGCATGTACTCCAATAAATAGGTGAATTGCCTCATGTACAGTGCATATTTTTTATTTAGTTATCAACTTTTTGTTTCACGACAACACCACACTATTTATTTTACCTAATACCAATTAAATTGTACATTTTTTGTCTATTTAATTTTTTAGATTGTTTAGATATTCAAATGTTTTGTTGAGATTTTAGATTTCCTAAGAATTGACTTGATGAAATCCTCTATTTCATATATTGTAAAAAAAATGATCCATCGGGTTCAGAATGGATATCTGATAATGGATCAGATTGGACCAAAAACACTAGTTGAATACAAAATACGTCAAAAAAGAAGTGTCAGTACGAAGTTCAAGTTTTGACAATACTTGGCAATCATCGCACCGTTGCATTTTGTTTTGAACTTGTTCCTTTTCACAAAAGTGAATCAAGCTATAAATTTCAATTTGTCTTGTTAACCAATTAGTAGGCTTTCATGTACTTAGATACATTGTAGATGATGCTTCTCACAACTTCTTTTGTTTCAATTCTTTCTTCTTTTTTTTGTCTCTTTTGAAAATGTTATTGAATTCGTTTTCCGATACATTTACAAAAAGTTTCCCTTCCTGTGTTTTCCAAAACAACACCCAAAGAGTTTTGATCCTTGATTCCTTATTAGTTTGGTTTCGAAATGAGTTTTCAGTGATAGTCCGGTAAATTTTTTCTTAACTGCGTGCAGGAGAGATGTTGGTGGGACCAGCAAAAGCTCTTTTCATGGATGAGATATCGAACGGGTTGGACAGTTCCACAACTTTTCAGATTGTCAAGTACATGCGCAAATGGTCCATATAATGGATGTGACGATGATCATCTCTCTTCTTCAGCAGCCCCAGAAACTTATGATCTGTTTGACGACATCATTTTACTTTCAGAGGTCAAATTGTCTATCAAGGTTCGCGTGATAATATCCTCGAGTTCTTTGAGTTCATGGTTTCAAATGCCCTAAGAGAAAAGGAGTCGCCGATTTTCTTCAAGAAGTGACTTCCAAGAAAGATCAAGAACAATTCTGGTTCAAAAAGAACCAACCGTATAGATATGTCTCAGTTGCCGATTCTCACAGGCCTTCTACTCATTCCCTATAGGCCAACAACTAGCGGCAGATCTTAGCATTCCGTATGATAAAACAAAACCCACCCGGCTGCTTTGGTGACAGAAAAGTATGGGATCTCCAACCGGAACTTTTTAAGGCGTGCTTTGATAGAGAGTGGCTCTTAATGAAGCGCGACATTTTTGTTCACATATTCAAAATCACCCAAATAACAATCATGTCATTGATAGCCTTGACTGTGTTCTGGAGAACAACAATGCCATCTGGCACTTTGCTAGATGGATGGAAGTTTTTCGGAGTTCTATTCTTCAGTTGATGAACGTGATGTTTAATGGGATGGCAGAGCTCGCAATGACTGTTTTGGGGCTTCCTGTCTTCTATAAACAAGAGGGATGCCTTGTTCTACCCTCCGTGGGCTTTTGCCTTGCCGATTGGGTCCTTCGAATACCCATCTCGCTCCTAGAATCAGCAATATGGGTTGTTCTTTACGTATTACACAATTGGGTATGCTCCGGCTACAAGTAGGTAAGAGTGCTACCAAACTTAAATTCTGCATTAGAAATTTATACATCCATTCGGCATCAGGATGTCTAAATTCATAGGTTAAGCCCGAGTACTTCACTTTGTGCCTGAGATTCATCCAACGGGAAATTGGTTTACTGTTTTCTGTGTCCAAATTTTGTACCTAGAATTTCCGATACTACCTTCATTGATGTAAAGTGAACCTAATGATTTCATTTATTAGAGTTTGTTCACTGACAAATACCCTCCCATCTCATTCAGATTTTCCGTCAGTTCTTGGCATTCTTTCAGTATACATCAGATGGGTCTATCTCTCTTTCGCTTCATTGCTGCGGTGGGGAGAACACAGTGGTTGCCAACTCTTTAGCACCTTCACCTTGCTACATATTATTGTTCTTGGAGGATTTATTGTTGCCAAAGGTAAGCTGCAGATTTCATTTTTCTATTTTCCCTTTCGACCGTTTCCTGCATCATTCCAAGCTTTTGGTTGGTTGGTAATTTTCTAATGTGGTACATTACTTTTCTGAATAATGCTTGGCATTTGGCCAAAAGGTTATGTATTCTTGCATGTGAGTGTTTCTACATAGATGATTAAAGCATTACAACCATTCATTTCCTTTTGTGCCTGCAGAAGACATTGAGCCATTTATGATATGGGGCTATTATATTTCTCCAATTATGTATGGACAGAATGCACTAGTCATGAATGAATTTCTTGACAAGAGATGGAGTGCCGTAAGTTGTCTTTTGTGTATGTCTAGAAGTCTATGTTTTGCATTTATATTTGAAATGTTCATAATTTCATGTAGTCGCTTCAACAAAATGTTAGAATTTATTTCTAAATGCAGAATAACACAGACCCCGAATTAATGCACCTACGGTTGGGAAAGTCCTCCTCACGTCGAGAGGCTTCTTTACGGATGATTACATGTTTTGGGTTGCATTGGAGCACTGGTTGCATTTTCTATTCTCTTCAATGTTTTTTTTATTGCAGCATTGACTTACTTGAATCGTAAGTTGTTTGGCTTCTCTTTTTTCTGTTGAATTTATCATTTCGTTGTGAAAGAACTGTAGGCTTGATGACCCTATTTTGTATAATCTACTTCAGCTCTGGGTGATTCAAGAGCTGCAGTGTTGGAGGAAGATGATGAAAAGAAGACATTTATACGAATGGCATCTGAAGGTTCAAGCCTTTGCATTTTCCCCTTAATATCTCTACTTTATAACCAAGTCATTACTCATTCCTCATAATACTTTTCAGTTAAGATGTAGATCACTAGTTACGGTTGTACAACAGGAGTTCTTATATCACTCAATGATCCAAACAAAATAATAGAGAAAAGAAGTTCACCTTGTATGTTTTTGAAAGACTTTGCGTCCATTTTCCTTTCCATTTTGAAGCTTTTGCTGAGTTGCATTGCATGTGTAACGAGAAAAAGAATTTGGGATGCCAAATGTCCTAGGCTAAGGCATGGCAATTCCTTCTTATAGTAAACAATGTTCTAATGGTCTAGATTCTGAAATCTTTTGAATGGTTACAGGTGTTGATATGGCAGTAAGAAATGCTTTACAGCCTAATCATGTTCCTAGAAAAGGAATGGTTTTGCCCTTTCAACCCCTATCACTAGCATTCAATCACATCAACTACTATGTGGATATGCCCGTTGTAAGTCGCTTGTTCAATCCGGTTTGTTACAGTCTGCTTAAATTCACATCTTTGCGGTTATCATTTGGCCTTTTTATTTTTATTTTATCATTTTTTTGAGGATGTACTCATCTATCTGTTATATCATGTTTATCTAGTAAATAGCTCAGCTAGTCTAGTAACGGAATTTTGCTTTCATTCTCATTCTCACTGACATTTGATTTTATGTATAGCTTGTAATGTCCAGCACCAGAAGATCTGCTAACCCTTAGCCTAATCGCATGGCTCTAAAGGTTAACCCCGAGTTTACATTATAGCTGGCTAGCGTTTCATTATAAACCACTTCACTTCCCCATGAATCCCCGATGTGGACTTCACAGTCTCCCCTACTTAGGATTGCAACGTCCTCGTTGCACCCTATGGTCCATCACTTCCACTCACCAAGTGTGTGAGACAAGTATCCGTTTACACACGTTAGAGCTCCTCAAGCTCATCTCATGTGGGACCCACCCAAGCACGAGAAGCACCTCAAGCTCCTCACTTGTCGGGCCCACCCAGGCGTCTCCTCGCTAAACCCGCCCACACTTCCGGTTGGTGTAGGCTCTGAGCCCTATTGGCTTTTGATAGCAATGGGTCGGGATCAGCTAATCTCAGAAAGCTTGGGTCTGGCCCAACTTGAAAAGAAAAAAGAGACTGGCCGTCTAAACTATGAAAATCAGTATACCGAAGGACAACCCGAGGGTCTGAGTCTAATCGTGAAGTGAAAGGCCCCTTCAACCTCTTAATCAAGGGTTTTTGAAAGCAGCATGAAAAGTCTTCGGTTCCTTTGATGCTGCTTACATAGTGTTCGCCGATGCCTTAAAGAAAGCGGCAATGATAATAGTGAGTGGGCTCCTCGCGCTTTGTTGAGTGCTTTGAAGTTCACTCATCTTCTTCCTTGACCTTATTCTCGAGTATGAAGGGCAATTTCTTAAGTTTAAGTAGCTCTTTCCTGAGATGTCTTTCAAGCTGAGGAAGGATTTCATTCGTTGAACACAATACATACGGGGAACAATCCCTTCATTCTTTGATCCCAACTCGATACCACCTATAACGACCCGCGGCAGCTGACCTTTCGCAATTCATTATATATTACCACCCAATTCCCTGGGTTTTCAATGTGGGATGTTACACCCGCCACTTAAGTCGCAACGTCCTTATTGCATCCCCATGGTCCATCACTCCCATCTACCAAGTGATATAAGACAAGTACCCGCTTAAGCACATCAAGCTCATCTCATGTGGGACCACACCCAAGCACAACAAACATCGCAAGCTCCTCACTTGTTGGACCCAATCTCCCCGCGGGACCCACCCCCGCTTTCAGTTGGTGCAAGCTTTGATACCACTTGTACCGTCCCAGGTCAGCCATCCCGCGTCAGCTGACCTACTTACCTTTAGTCTAACCCGTGGCTCAAAAAGTTAACCCAAGTTATACAGTAGCTGGATAGTGTTTCATTATACCACTTCACTTCCCCATGAATCCCCGATGGGAGACTTCACATAGCTTGTCCCACATAAATTTATAATCACCTCGTGAACTTATATACGGACTTTTGTGGCCTCTCTACTCATTGCTAGTTGGGTTTGAGTTATATGCTCAAAAAATAGTGTCTGAGCTAGGTTGTGAGACCCCATGTCCCATTTCTGACATCGGTGGGAATAACTTGAAAGGAATGATATATAACGAATTCCAACCGGCTATCGTATACTTCAGTTAACCTTTTGAGCCACGTGATATATAACAAATAGAGGATGTGCATTATATTGAGTACCCATCCTTTTTGTCCATGCCAGTGTGAATTTCATTTTGTTGCGATCCTATGTTATGGGTCCTTTAGTTACTTCTTCACGTGCAAGTGGGACGCATATGCAGAGGAATGTTGTTAGACTTGTCCCACATCGCTCATTTAAGCCACTCAAGTTTGGCTAATATATTGTAGAGGTTACTCCACTTATGGCCAATTAGTTTTAGGTTGGAACCCTCCAAGAAATCTAACATGGTATCAGAGCTAGGTATTGGGTGGTGGTCTCACCTCACGTGTGGTCAAGCAGCGCCCGAGCAAATCTCCTAGTCTCCTCAATTCATTCCTCCACGTTGCATCCGGGTTGCATGTGAGGGGGAGTGTTAGACTTGTCTCACATCGCTCATTTAAGCCACCTAAGCTTGGTTAATGTATTCTAGAGGTTTCTTCACCTATTGCCAATTGGTTTTAAGTTGGAACCCTCGAAGAAATTTAACAAATGTTAGAGCTTGTCACACTTCAATAAATTATCTCCACAGTATATGATTATGATTTCAGTTGGTTTTACGTTGGATGGTTTATTTCACTTTGATGATGAGTTTTACTTGATTTGGACTAATTGATTTTAAGTTGAAAATTTTACTTCTCTTAAACAAGGAAATGAAAAAGAAAGGGATTAGGGAGGATCGTCTTCAACTGCTGCGAGATGTTAGTGCTGTTTTCAGACCAGGGATATTGACTGCATTTGTGGGTGTTAGTGGTGCTGGAAAGACCACATTGATGGATGTGTTGGCTGGAAGGAAGACTGGTGGGTATTTTGAAGGAACTATCAGCCTTTCGGGTTACGTGAAGAACCAAGCAACATTTGCTAGGGTTAGCGGGTACTGTGAACAAAATGATATTCACTCACCTTATGTTACTGTTCATGAATCTCTTCTACACTCTGCTTGGCTCCGTCTTTCCTCAGATGTGAACACAAAAACACGGAAGGTGTGTCACTTGATAAACATCCCTAGAATTTGTATTTGGAATTGCCTTCATTTCCATAGTCTTTTGTTTCATTAGCCTTTTTCGTGTTTTTGGAAATGAAAAAACAATAAAAGACTGAAAAAACTCCTCATTTTCCTTTTTGGTGTTTTTGGATGGAAACTTTGTTGTTTTCAAAAATAAAAGGAATCCCTCTGAAACCATTTTCAGAAACGGTCACCATACAAGTATTTATATGTTTTATAGAAAAAAGAAAACGTGAATGTTGCCAAGCAGAAGTTTTTTCCTCTATTTAAATGACTTTTTTTTCCCTTTTTTTGTGACAGATGTTTGTTGAAGAAGTGATGGAGTTGGTTGAGCTTAACCCGATAAGGAATTACTTAGTTGGGCTTCCAGGAGTAGATGGTCTTTTGACAGAACAAAGAAAGAGGTTGACGATAGCTGTAGAATTGGTTGCTAACCCATCATCTTCATGGATGAACCTACATCAAGCCTTGATGCTAGAGCTGCAGCCATTGTTATGCGAACTGTGAGAAATACGGTGGACACAGGGAGAACTATAGTGTGCACAATTCACCAACCAAGCATAGACATTTTTGAAGCTTTTGATGAGGTTTATGAAATTTTCTAATTAAATAATACATGAAACTAGTTTATATCATGATTTTGGCCATTTTATGGAGCCAAATAGCAACCTATGAAGTACCGAAATGCCAAAGTGGTCTCCCTATGCATCGGGCATGTTGAGGACATGCCACGTGTTAATTTGGGTGTCCCGAGTTAAGGCACAGACGGGAACATGGCAGGGTCATCATAATTTAAAGAACAAATTTCCAGAGTACAATTATAGAAAAGTAGGAGTAGGTACGAGTGTACGACTAGCAAATTATGATATGAATTCTGGACAATCTTCATATGAATAGCAATTATATAGATATGTAAAAAATTTCCCTTTAACTGTTTTGTTGTGTTCCCGTCATGTTTGTGTCCACACTTTTAGGGCATATTGTTGTGTCCCGTGGCTGTATCCATCTCCATGCCCGAATCCTTGTCATGTCCGTGCAGCTTAGATTGCAACTAACGATAGTTCTTGTTTGCAGTTACTTTTGATGGGGAGAGGAGGCCAAGTCATTTATGCTGGACCTCTGGGTCGCCAATCCCGAGAGGTTATAGAATATTTTGAAGTGAGTAAATCTTTTCCTAATGCTGCTGTTTGCTTTTGTTACGAGAAAGGATAACACAGAATTTTCAAATTAAACTACCAGAATAGCAAATTTTTCTACTACTTAAAAACTTGGGGTAGATTGAAATCTCAAATTTGTGAACTGCCACAGGCCGTCCCAGGTGTGCCCAAGATTAAGGATGGTTACAATCCTGCTACATGGATGTTGGAGATTAGTGCTACTTCGGTTGAGACTCAACTGAATGTCAATTTTGCTGAGATATATGCCAAATCCTCCCTTTATCAGTAAGCAGAATTCGATTTTTGAGTTATAATGAATATGTAGCTTTCATGTACTTGCACAGCATTACATGGGCGCGCTCTTTAATTTTCTCGTTGTACTTGTGGCAAATACACATAAATGTGTCTGACTCTTTTATTATACTTCATCTAGTCGGAAATGTTGGGGACAAGCTAGGACTCATTGAGACATAGTTGTAATAAATTTTAAGTTAGAACAGAACCCTGTTGGAGGCAAGAACACACACACAAACTCACAATATGAAGAAGAAGATATTATGGGAGAAAGACTCAAAATATTTTATTCACTGATAATCCAAAAGACTAGACTACATGCAATTTATAGGAATAACAAAAAAGTAACTCACTACCTCTAATTGACAACATTATACCCATGACCTCCACTAAGCTATTATTAGAGATCTTTCATCTCTAAAACTGCTACTCATTATACATAACTCTCACTAACATAAAAATAAAACTCACCATTACTTTAAAAAATAAAAAATTCCCTCTAAAAAATATGAAAAGACATAAAACATAACTCCCTTAATTATTACTAAATAAAAAACAAGTTTATTTTTCCAACAAGCCCCAATTGGCATGGATGCTTACTTCATGATACTCATTTAGTTATTGTGGATTTGTATCTTCATGATGTTAACATCTTTATGTTTTCTTTTCCCTCTTTCTTTGTTAAAAATAATGTTTGGTATTGTTAGAATAAAGTGAGGGTAGTTAGTTCTTTGTATCATATCACTCTTCACTATATATTAACAATATGTGTGTGTTAGGGGTTAGATTAACATGCTAAACACCTCTCTCTCTCTCTCTCTCTCTCTCTCTCTCCAACATTGTATTAGAACTGGGCTTTCGGAGGCTTTTGGACAAAGACTCTATGTCGTTGGCGGTGATTCCCCCTTTGTTTGTTTTTGATGGTTAATCATTGTCATATGTTTTGAATTGTTTGTTTACCTCACCACGTGCGACCGAGTTAGGGGTCACACATGTTGGCGGTGATTCCCCATTTGTTTGTTGTTGATGGTTAATCATTGTCATATGTTTTGAATTGTTTGTTTACCTCACCACGTGCGACCGAGTTAGGGTTCGCACGTGCAGGGGAATGTTAGTTCTTGTCCCACATCGGTTAATATTCAGCTCCAAAACTAGTGTATGAGCCTACTTGCGGCCTCCCAGCTCATTGCCAATTAGTTTTGAGTTTGATGCTTTAACAGATATATTTATGACTATAAAATATACCTATAGGTATTTACTTATACATTCAATTGTCCTTGTCCTCTTGGGAAAATAGCTTGTTTGTGTCTCGTACTTGTCCCGGTTCGTATCGGTATCTGTGCATCTTAGATTATGGCTTGAGGCAGTGGCGGTGCAGGATTCTTCACGTGGGGACCAAACCACATGTATTCGTAAATTAATAACAAATTCCCATCCTTATACTTAAATAGATAATGATAATAAAGACATGCATGCCGAAAAGTAACAAAATTAATGTCATGAAGAACATTTCCATCTTGCACTAAAAAAAAAAACAAAAAAAGAGACCAAAGTGAATTACATTATTTTTTTCACACTTTTAAAAACAAATGAAAGGTAAAATACATCACATAGATTAACATTAATACCAGATAGAGAGAGAGAGAGAGAGAGAGAGAGAGAGAGAGAGCATTTTTCAAGGAAAACCAGACTTGGGCTTGTGAGATGTACTTATGTAGGAACCATTCTTCAGTCCAAAGAGAAAGAGAGACCATTTTTCAAGAAAAACCAGACTTTGGCTTGTGAAATGTACTCATGTAGGAACCGTTCTTCAGTCCAACAGTCTTGAAATAATGATTTCACACACAAATCCATGCAACGGTTATATTAGTTGCATATTTATTTCAATTGTCCTTGTCTTTTCTTGATTCTTGATTCAGGAGGAATCAGGAGCTCATTAAAGAACTCGGTACTCCACCTCTGGATCAGAGGATCTATACTTCTTGACCAAGTACTCCCAACCATTCGTTACACAGTGCAAAGCTTGTTTTTGGAAACAGCACCGGTCTTACTGGAGGAACCCCCAATATAATGTCATTCGGTTCTACATGACCATTGTTATTGCTGCAATATTTGGGTTTATTTTATGGAAAAAAGGGCAGCAAATGTAAGTCTTCGATGTCTTCTAATTTCATTTACATTCACTGGCTGCAATAACTGTTGGAATTCCCTTCTTTCGCGAAAAGACAAAACAAGATGCACGATAGTCAGTAACACTTTGGGAGATCAGATCAAATTATTGTTTTCATTTCTCTAGTTTTTATTGTTCTATGTTTCTGTAAAGAAAAATAACAAGGAGTTCAAAGCACATATATGCTTCATGTTGTTTGTTTGAGCAAACCAGTTTGAAACTACTTTGAACTACTTCCTAAAAAAATGATGTCTTTTCGAAAACATTACTAGAAACACTGACAAACACATTTTCATGAAGGAAAAGTAAAACGGGTAAAAAAAAAAAAAACAAACCAAATGCCCTTTCGTATCTTGGTATCGTCCAAGGTGAAGGAAATATTGAGCATTACATAGTTTGTGTAGTGTCTTCTCCTCCTCTCTTTTTGTGTGTTTGGTGTTCCTGTTTGATGTGAAAAATTGAAATTTGTAGACTACAATTTGTTGTTTGATTTAAATATGGAATACCTAGATTACAAAAACATAAACTTCATTAACAGGACAAAACAACAGGATCTGATAAATCTTTTGGGAGTTATGTTTGCTGCTGTTCTCTTCCTTGGAGCTTCTAATGCTACTTCAATCCAAGCTATTGTTGTTATTGAGAGAACAGTATTTTATCGTGAAAGAGCAGCCGGGATGTATTCAGCGTTGCCTTACGCATTTTCTCAGGTAGCACAACTCATCTCACCTCAATAAGTTACCTTCCTCCCTGAAATGAGATCTTAATATCTCTATGGTGGACTGTAAATCTCCATCAAGAAAATTAGTAAGTTCTTGTTTGCCTGTTTTCAGACCAAACATTGTAAACTTTTGAAACAGGCAGATATTGTTTGCTAAGGGTTTATTTTTCTCTGATGCAACCTAAGATACCCATAGATAATGTAGAGAGAGAAACTCTTAAATGGGATACAAAAGAGACTAGCTCTTAATAATATTTGTTCAAAATGACAAAAGCTACCAAAAGAAAGGACTCCAACACTTATATATAGACCCAAAAATAAAAAGACATAAATACCCTTACTACATACTACATTTTCTTGCCATGGTCTTTGTTTTTATATTCTGAGTATTTGAAACCTATAAACAAAACATGTTTGGAAACTGTTTTCTCATTTCCCAAAAATTGATTATACTTCTAAGTTCTAAACAGAAAATAGTGTTTCTCCAAACAAGTTTTCATGGAGAAATAGGTAAAAGAAACTTCCATCCAAATTCCCACCAAGCTGGCACCATTGACCTTTTTCCGGGCAGCTCGCTTGTTTAATTTCGAATCAAGGTTCTCTCCTTTTCACAAACAAAAAATAAATTGCTTACTTGTTTCCTTTTCATTTTCTTTTTTTTTTTGTAACGGAAATTGAAACTATATGACCCCGAATACCGTATTCAATTTTTTTCAAAAACATCATTGTGGTGTTCCTCTTCCCTAGAACAACTTTCAGAATAGTTCACCAAACAGTTTTTTGCATTTTCTGGAACTTAAAGCAGAAAATATTAATAAAACGCGATCTTTTTTCTGACGCTTTCTTGTTATAAAAATTATGCAGGTGGCCATAGAGGTGATTTATGTCACAATCCAAACATTGGTATATTTCCTTATACTCTACCCCATGATTGGGTTCGAGTGGAAGGTTGTAAAAGTCTTGTGGTTCTTCTATTACATATTAATGTGCTTCATCTACTTCACAATGTATGGCATGATGGTTGCCGCGCTGACACCGGACGTCCAAATTGCCGCCATTGTTACATCCTTCTTCCTTAGCCTCTGGGGCTTATTCTCTGGTTTCCTCATTCCCAGGCCGGTATGTGAACTTAAGACCTATCAAGGTTTAGTTCCTAAAAATATGGAAACTGTCTTTTATTTCATAGAATTTGTGAAAACATATAATTTATGCAAAACTTTTGTTCAGAATGATGAGATTGAATTACAGTTAACTTTTCAAAAATGAAAGGTTGGAAACCAAAACATCTACTATGGTGGCTCGTAATTCAAGAAATGTTGTTGTCACTTCATTCTTGATGAGCTTTTTGTCCTCCATAAAGACTGTTGAAGACAAATAGAGGGTGTTCCATTTTGAAAGAAAAGGTCTACAAAACCGAAAGTACGAAAAGAAATCTGAGTATATGCAAAATCGTATTCTTCCTATACCAGTCTTTTTGCGAAAAATACACTGCTGATCATTCTTCATTCTTGAACAAGTGCTTGTTTAAAGCTTCTGACGTGGGTACCATTTTCATAAAACAAAGACAAACCATTGTAAGTGGATTTTGGAAGAGCGTTACCTATAATTTCTTTGTAATTTACATTCGATGTGGTATCTAATATTTCCTTAACTCATGGTCTGTTGCAGCAAATCCCGATCTGGTGGAGGTGGTACTACTGGGCTAATCCGATGGCATGGACACTCTACGGACTAGTGACTTCTCAGGTGGGTGATAAGGATGCTTTGCTTGAGGTCCCTGGAGAGGGTGATGTGCCATTGAAGCTATTTCTCGAGTATTATTTGGGTTTTGAGTATGACTTCCTACCTGCAGTTGCACTGGCCCATGTTTGTTGGGTCATAGGCTTCTTCTTTGTCTTTGCCTATGGCATCAAGTTTCTCAACTTCCAAAAAAGATAACAAAGCTTCAACAAAAAAAATGGTTGGTTATAGGTGAGCATGGGCTACATTGTGACAAGTGGGGTTAGCTGATGCCACCGAGTGGTAAAATTTTCTGAGGATATGTATATTGTTTTTGGTGTTTTAGAAAACTTTGCCCGAAAGATTCCATACCTGTGGTGCTTGCCCTGCAAATTTTGTGCGTTATGTTAAATCTTGTGGTTCTTGCCCCCACAAATTTTATCGTTGCCCCATGTATGTAAAGGAAATTACACCATTTCCAACCATTAAAATGTCTTTTTTCTCTCTTATCTAAAAAATAATGAAACTCTATGGGTCATGGAATGAATTTTTACTTCCTCTTAGATGCAACCTTGCAATATGGATCTTATTAGAGATCTTTTGAACGGTGCAAAAATTCAAAAAATAATCCTAATAAATACATCATTTTAAGTTCGAAAATTGCATGTAATGTCGTAGGCGACCATCTTTATGGTTAAGCAAACCACAATACGAGTTTTGGGTAAATGATTTGAGTTCGGAAATGTTCCTGTTCGATTGGAGTTTTGAGGAAAATTTGTTAGAGTAACGAGGAGAGAGAGATTGGAGTTTTGAGGAAAATTTTTTAGAGTAACGAGAGAGAGAGAGAGAGATTATGCCCAAAAGGTCAACTATTCATGAAAGTGTATGGGACCCTGGCAAAACCTCATTTGGGTGCTTGGAACTTAGGAAAGGAATAGAAAAAAAGGGGAAAAAAAACGCTTTTACTGTTTGGTTGGAAGAGAGAGGGAAAAGAAAA
This sequence comes from Rhododendron ovatum, assembly GCA_019656835.1. NCBI lineage: Eukaryota > Viridiplantae > Streptophyta > Magnoliopsida > Ericales > Ericaceae > Rhododendron > Rhododendron ovatum. The sequence goes on from CM033798.1 coordinate 47,715,613, forward strand.
TAACAATTTCAAGTTTTGTGAATAATAAATTTTATCTTCTTTTTTTTCCCTCTATTTCGTTTTTCCTAATACTCTGTTTGAAACTTAAGGAAATTAAAAGAAAAGAGAATGAAAATGGGGGAAAAATTAACTATTTACTAAATTTGAAATTTTTATTTTCTTCTCTTTCTTTCTTCTAACCAAACAATAGAAAGGGGAGAGAAGAATTTTTAGTGCTGAGCAAATACCTTATGGTGCCCGCTCGGCGTATCTAGCCGTGCATTTCGATTTTGGATGGCTCGAATTTAAAGAGAGAAAGAGGAGAGAGCGTTTCAATATGAACCGTCTAATACACTTTTTGACAGTCCGAATATGTTTCGCAGGCAACAAGTCGGCCGGTGACGTGTACCCACTGGCACCCCTCAAGTACGGAGCCAATTTTACTACTGGAGCAGATAAGCGAGCAGAGAATCAGAGATGGTCTCTCATTCTCTCTCCCTCTACACTACGAAATGGAGGGATTCTCACAAAAACCCTAAAAGCATCTGAAATTCCAAACCAGTTGTAAAGATGAAGGAGACCGATGACGGTGGGGCCATGGATTCCTCCCTCTGGAGTCCACTTCCTCCGGAAATGATAGACCACGTACTCTCTCTCCTACCGCTGAAATCTCTCTGCCGATTCAAGTCTGTATCCCTCTTGAAATACCCTAATCTCTTCCCCTCATTTCGCCCAAACCCACTTCCACATAACCAACACCACCCACAAACCCCAAAAAACCCTTCTCATTTCCCCCTGTCGCGCTCTCTACTCCGTCGATTTCGTCCAAGAAAATCCCAGCGCCAGAAAGCTTGGTTTTCCGGCAAGCAGTTCGAGAAGAAGGAAGAAAGACACGTATGAGTGGATCTCGGTCTCGGGGTCTTGCAATGGCCTCGTTCTGATTTCTGATCAAGACAATTCCAATTTCTTGTTCAACCCATTCACTGGAGAATGTAAGAAACTGCCCGAATCCCCTTTTTCTCACGTATCTTTGGATGAGGGGGACAAGTATGATTTGGGTTACGACTCGTCGATGGATGATTACAAGGTTCTGATGCTTCTTTTCCTTTGCTTTGAGTTTGACTTCGAAGGGGATACTGCTGATGTGGCTGTGTATTCACTGAAAACTGATTCTTGGAGGATAATTCAAGTTCCAGATTATATCTATCCTGAAAGTCATGATGGGTTTTTCTTTAATGAGCGTCTCCATTGGCTTTCTCTTGATCTGTTTGTTGTTGCTTTCGACATGTCGCGTGAGGTTTTCAGGAAAATCATGCTGCCTGCTTCGTATGATAATTCTGGTTATTATTATGAGTTTGAGGGTTATCACATGGAGGTTCTTGGGGGTTGTCTCTGCTTGGTTGTTCGGCTGGATGGAAGCAACAAAACTGGAGTTTGGATGATGAAGAAATACGGGGTAAGGGACTCGTGGACTAAATTTATGATTGCTAATCCTGGGATGTCTGTAGGGCGTGTGTTGTGTTTGTCATCAGAAGGCAAACTTGTGTTGAAATCTTATGGACAGATAGTAGATGTTAACGGAGAGATTCTAAAGGGATGAAGTTCGGGACAACTACATTGAGAGAGATTTTTATCGAACTAATCCTTTTTTTAGAACTATTAGCCTGAATACTCTCGTTTTCAAACTATTTTTAAAATTGCTCGGTAGAGCCACTTCAACAAGCGCTACCTGAGTAGCGCCATTACGATTGGCGCTATTTGCCATGTGGCCCTCTGTCATGTGCTGTGTTGGTTATATGACGTGGACTAGCGCCACTTCAAGTGGCTCTACCTAATCAGGTAGCGCCCTTTCAAGTGGCTCTACCTAAATCAGGTAACGCCTTTTCAACTGGCTCTACCTTATTGAAACATCTTTCCATAAATTTGATCACTTGTCAGCGCGTTTTCAACTGGCTCTACCTTATTGAAACATCTTCTCATTAATTTGATCACTTTGTCTTGCTCATGGTGAAAACGAAAGTAAAATCGTTAAAATAAAAATTGCGAACCACTTAGTGTAGAATGTTTGGTCATTACAACGTGAATAGCGGAAACTATTGTATTTTATGCTTAAGAAAAGATAGATTGACAATAACTACTTTACTTAAAATTGAAAAAAAAATGATTGTCCAAAAAAATATATAGAACAATGTTGATGGCACTTTAATTCGCTTTAGGGTTTTTATTAACTTCACTGGAAAAAAATTTATTTATATTTTCAGCTTTATTTTGCTACACATCATGTATATTTATTTTGCTACTAAAGAATTCTAAATATAGTTAACTTTCTCTAATTTATGTTGAAAACCTCATTACAATGTTGTCGTTAATTATGTGGTACTGATTTTGTTATTTTAAACGACAATTTAACAGTTGACATTGAAGCACTACAAAAACTAATAACCATCATAACTTCGCATTATATAGCTCTAACAACAATACTTATTCTCCAACTTCCATGAAAGAAAATAAAAACTAAACATTGCAAGTTACAGATCCATTTTAGCAATTGAAAAGTCAAACAGATTCATAATTTTAAACATTACAAGTTACATATTTGGTACCGAAGATGACGCTTCTCCCCTCTTTGAACATTTTCGCTTGTTATGTCCATGTCCACCACACAAGGTACAAGACTGTTTGTGTGATGGTTGTGCCTCAAGCCAGTCATCCATCATATCCATCTCATTTCGAAATCGATTTACTTGTGGACGTCCTCGACCCCTAAGACGTTCTTCATCAGGATGAATTATTGGCCCATTGTAGGGAGGCCAATATGATTTGTCATGCAGCGGTACGAACGTTTCAGAGCTATATATGGCTATGTTTGAGTCAAGCCTCCAAACATTGCTTATGAATCGTGTAGGGTCCATGGCCATTCTATTACACACTGCAATCACATGCGAGCACGGCATCCTCCATTGTTGCATCTTATTGCAAGTACATGTCTGCTCATTGAAGTGTACTGTGTGCCTGTGATTTCCTTTATATGGGCTAGTTGGATTCATTGGAGTTCGCACTTCGTAGATTCCCGTCTCTCTGTCAAACTCAATCACTTCGTGCCTTCTTGCTCTCATCCTCCATTCATCGTACTTTTCCGTTGCGAATTTGCTAAATGTTTTACCTGATTCGATCCCCTCCCTTGCTTTGACGGCATAGTTGTTAAAATACGTAACACATTTATAGAATGTCGTCCTAATTGTAGCCACTATGGGGAGGTGTCTGGCTTCCTTGAGGACTCCATTAAAGCTCTCAGATAGGTTTGTAGTACGCGATCCGTATCGCCTACCCCCAAGGTACCTCTGAATGTGAACAAGTCTGAGATGACGAACCACCGCCACCTGTCGGTTCAACTACTGGAGAGTCAAAAATAGACGGACTCATCACAAATGAGGCAAAATGTGGGAGAGGAGAAAAACTAGGTTCATGTGGTGGTGGTGGTGCATGTTGTGGAATTGGAATATTATCGTTGGGGTGTTCCACGTGAGGATGGTCATGTCCGTGGCCAGCTGCATCGTCTTGTAGTTGGAGTTCTTCCTCTAATACACCCTCACCTTGCTCACCCAACTCCTGGTTGCCCTTAAAAACACCATGTTGTGGGGGTTGAAGGCGCAAAAACTTTTCGAACACGCCCATGTGCATAAGCCCAGCCAAAGCAACATCTCGGTAAGGGGCGGGGACCCCCGGCATATTGAGGGCCTTAAGACAACGAGTCTGCAAATGAAACATTAACACATGTTATTTGATGAATTTCGTAGTGACGTACATATGGAAAGGATAAAGTTGAAGTTAATTGTTCTTACCACTCCATCTACGCCACAACCAACACGGCTAATACAACGCCTGGTAATCCTGTCATACCAAGCCACGTAAGGGTCGTCGAAGGGGTATTCAACTAAGTCGATATCACCCGGCGGTACAACTAGATTAAGTCTATTATTCCAAACTTCTATAATTGTCCGGTACTTCAAGGCCCAATCTAACGCACCACTTTGAAGGGTTTTGCCGTGCGGTGGATCTAAAGAGCGAGACGTGGTGGGATGCATTGGCGGAAACCAAATTGGCGCATGACTCGCTCGGGTTGGTGATATTGACAAGTAGCATAATAAATTAGGGGAACCGTAGCCCGCCAAACAGCTCTGCCAGCCCGACAATATTCTGGTAGAGACTCAAGGAGCTCCTCACTGTATGGGGTCCAAATGACCTACAAAAATATATGTTCAAAAAATACATCGAAGCAATTCAATGCAATCAACATGTTTTGTACAGAAGGGAGAAACATGGTCATGAAAACAATTAAGAGTAAAGGTATTAATTTTTAAGCAGTTCAATGCAATCAACATGTTTTGTAAAGAAGGGAGACAGATGATCATGAAAATAGTTAAAGAGTAGAGGTATTGAAGCAAACTTGCGTACGTACCTCATCCGGTCTCTGGATGTCAAGGTGATACCTGTAAGAGCCTACGAGATGGGTCGCCAAGTCAGGGGAATGAAATATATCGTCCCACCTGAGAATTGTACAAGTTCAACATAAAGAAAGAACAGAATATCCAACAAAAATAACCTAAATGTTAAGTTTTGAACAAAATTATTTTTTTAACTCTTTTGTGCTTAAATTTGAAGTGAACTTACCGTCCAATAAGTGGAGCACCAGCCTTTGGAGCACGCTTCCCTAATCGTCCAGGGGCAAGGTAGGGCAATCGCTCCCAAGCCCAAACCTGCAATAGTATGAAGCAACCAGTAATCTGTTTTGTGCCAGCCTTACAACCATGGCATAGGTTATGGTAGAGATTGGCAAGAGCACCACTGCCCCAACTGTACGTCCCAGCTTCATCAAAGTTCTCCAAACGTTCTAGGTTAGCCAAGTGCACATATCCCCCTGTGTGGAAGATGAACACACAATTAGAGAAAATATGAGGAAGGTTCTTAACGAACTGTACAACAATTAAAAACAATCACTACATATAAGTATCATGAAGTCATAAAAACCCAAATAATTTGTACACTTTAATTCATTTGGTTACGTTTCAAATCACAGATGGAAGCAATATAAAAGCCCTACGTTGAACATTTGAAATATTTTCTACAAACGATTGCAACATACCTGAGTGGTCAACAAATATAATCTCCCCATAAGCAACAACAAGTAGCCGCGCGCCAACAACCTCTGGGTCTGCCCCTTCCTCTACTTGGCCAGTGAACCTATCACTTAACCAGCTAGCCTTGATCTTCATCCCGTTTATGTCCGACTCTTCTGTAGGTTGTTCCCCCAATAGATGCTTACATAGATCATTAGGCTTCAAGTTTGTATTTCCAGTCACAGGTTTACCGTCAACTGGAATGCCTAGCAAAACCTCAACATCTTGTAGCGTGATTGTGGACTCACCGGGCCGCAAGTGGAACGTGTGTGTCTCAGGCCGCCATCGCTCTAAAAGTGCTGTAATGAGACCCCAATCCACGGACACAAAAGGCAATGAACAAAGGCCCTCTAAACGGGCACGCCGTATCAACTCTAAAACAGGGGGTGATGGCCATGGCAATGCTCGTATACCTTTCTTCGCACTACGAACTCTGACTTTTTTTGAATCCACAGGCCGCGTGCGCTGAAATAAATTGTTAATTCATGGATTAGATTGACAAATTTACACTAAAGTTTATGAAGTCCGTACATTATCCAAATGTCACTTACATCGGCTTCCCAAACTTCTCGAGAGCGGTGCTGCTGTTGTAAACGTAGAATCGACCCATCTCTGGGCCCCGGGTCAGGCCTACGAAGCGCATCAAGGTTGAGGTCCATAGTATGACCTATATTTTAGATTAATTGTCAATTTCGACATATTATCCACATTGCTAAACAAAATATAGGCAAATTTATAAAGACTTGAACAAGGGTTTTGCACCTATACAATTTAAGGTGATTTCCAATTTTCCTTGACGTACACTAGCCAAGGTAAAAGAATGCGTATAATGAATAGGAAGTGTATATCTTGCCATTCCATACCTATTGTATTATGTTTAAGAAAAGATGGATTGACAATAACCTACTTTGCTTAAAATTGAACAAAATAAAACGATTGCCCATAATATAACTAATGACCAACAATTCATAAAATTGCATTACATAGATCAAACAATAATACTTCACTAAGAACTTTCTTTAAAAAAAAATACAACAGATTTATGAGTCATAAGTGGCTAGCTTTCCATTTTGCTTGAACTAAGCCAAAAAACTATCTTATCCTCCAATCCCAAAAGATTTAAGACAAAAAAAATTAAATTCTTTTATGAACTTTCAAGATTGTAAAAGATTTTGAAGCATTAGTTTTATTTTGATTGGCACATGGTATGTCGAAGACAAAGCTAGAACATAAGAAAAAGATATGTAAATAGCACACAGTAACAAACAAAGCTGTTTGAAAACAAATCCACTTTAAGCGCAAAGAACTTAATGATAACGATTTAGGGTGGAGCACGATTCAGAAAAGGAATTTTATTGCCGTGGATCCAAGTAGAGTTCTACTGTTGTTGACTGGACCTAAGTTCTACGTATTTTTCCCTTTCCCCAAAGCCTCACCGCCATTTTCTCATGCTCCTCCTCACTACAGACTCCACTCTCCTACCAGGTAAAAAAGCCATAAACCCACTTCAAAGTCGAAAACGTTTGGGGAAATCTTAAGCTTACCGGCACTGTAAAAATATCGGGCGCAGCCTACTTTAACACAAAGAAACCAAAGAAGCGTAAGGAACTGATTAGGCTTCTACAGAAGCACTAAGGGACAAGTTGTAGCAATTCAAGGTGTAGGTCAAGTTGTAGCAACATCAGGTGAAATGCATAATTTCCATCGAAAACTCAGAAATTCATGTTCACATCAATTGTCCATGCCAGTAGAACTATCTTAACCGGGTATCACAAGTCAATCAAAACAAATGCACAACTGTGCTTGAAAGAGCTTCATCTATACCCTAAACCGACCCAGGCCTTTCTCTTATATAGTTGCTCTCTCAGAATCCTCAAAATAAAAGCATTTTGTACAGTTAGCAACACAGCGTGTCCAAAAGCCAACCCCCATGGCCCAGATTGAGATACAGAGAACATGAAAACTTCCTTCAGGATGCAACCAATCCCATCCGGATGTTTGGCAGAGTAGAGAATGCAAAGAAAGCACAGAGAGAGCCGAAGAGAGAGAGATACATACGGTGAACAGCCAGCGAGTCAGTGACGATTGTTGCCGGCGTCCGTCGAGCGGTCTCGGCTAGCACGAGGGTGGGTATCGCATAGAGGGAGGGAGCAGAGCAGAGCAGAGGAGAGGAGAGAGGGAGAAGAAGCGCCGTTGGAATTAGATACAAAAGCCCTAGCTCTATTGGGGAAAACAGTGTTTAAAGCGCTAGAGCCGGATCAAAAAAAAAAAAAAAACAGCTAGAGCCAGTTCAGGTGGCTCTACTAATTTAAGTAGAGCTATTTCAAATGGCGTTTGTCCACGTCATACAGCCGCGTGGCACAGGTGTAATTCCATACCGCCAATCGGAATAGCGCTACTCAGGTAGAGCTTCTTGAAGTGGCTCTACCGAGCAGTTTTAAAAATAGTTTGAAAACGAGAGTATTCAGGCTAATAGTTCTAAAAAAAGGATTAGTTCGATAAAAAACTCACATTGAGACGCTGGTTTCTCCGAATCACGGAGGACAGATTCTGAAATATTGTGAAGCTTCTTTAGGTGAAAGTTCAAAGAGTTATCAAGTATATTTCCGACATGGAAATGACTCTGTCCCTTCTTTTGTTGATTAATAATTGATTAATTGTATATACTGTATGTCACATCAGCTTCTATATTTAAAGGTTTTCGGAGGTTGCAAATCCACATATCCCTTATTGATACTTACAAAGATTTGGCAGTCAGAGTTATATAGGGCCTTGTTTAGTGATGTATGTTGAATTTAGATTATATCCTTGATCATACTCAAGTGGCTAGGGCCCACTCTAGAAGGTTGGAGTCTATATGACCTATGAAGCATGACTGCATGAGTACATAGAGATGGGTGTCGCATCCGTGTCATGTCCATAAAAGATATAGGATACGGATACTCTGTGGATGTCCACTGGCACTTCTCTAATACTCCTTAAATGAATCAGTCATTTTTAAATTTAAATTAATTTTCTTTGTCCTTGAAGTATCGAATGCCTTTTGGATACTCTTCCGTCACTTATCCGAACTTCCATGAAATAGAGAATATGGCGTTTCTAACGAGCATCAAAGTACAAGTAGTAGTGAATACATGAGTAGTTGTCCTATACGTTACATAGTCTTAGTTTTTGAGCTGACAACAACATAAAATAAGAGAGGAGAAAGGGGATTACCTTTTTCGCCATAATCCTCTATGCATTGGGAACTCCTCAGTTGTTGAGGAGCTGCAGTTGATATGCATTCTTTGATCCATGAAACTCATTTGCCTTGACTCCCCAGACTCTCCAATATCCTTGATTGTACCGAAGTTTGTGTACAATTATTTGAACCACATCACCCCAAGAAGATGGCATTCTTAGAATTAGTAAGAGTGTTGTAATGACTTTCCAGCCCCCATTCCATCTCTTCTCATTCCTCCCATTGCTCTATGGTAGGTACAATATCTATGTAAGCCACTTAGTAATTTATCTCAACTTATTTAGTGTGGCACTTCCTTCACCTTTAGATTTGATGTTACAGTCCCATTGAATGTCACTGATTTGTTGCTGCGTTGGCTGATCCATTTAAACAATAACAACTTGAAGTCTTGAATTAATGCTCGAGTTTTAGCTTTTCTAGTTCTTGCTTTAACTCTTCTCTATGCACTGAGCTTCTTGCCATCTCTTTTTCCATCCACTAATACTCATTGCTTTTATAGCCCCTTTGGATGATGAGAAAGGGTGAGAAAGAAAAGGAAGGAGAATCTTGAATTTATTTGGATTTTTAAAAGAGATGAGAAATGATGAGAATTGGGAAAAGAAAGATGAACTTTTAGAGGAAACCACAATCTTATTTTCTCTCTCATCTTTTCTCACCATACAGAGGACCCGTTAGTATTCTTCATATGCGTACACTTACTCACTAATGGTTCAAATTTATGTTGCAGCTGACAGGAAGGAACATCCAGGCTCTAGTCCAGCAAATTAACCATGTGGAGCAATACTCTCAACATTTTGCAGGGGAACCATGATCTAGCTAGATATGCTCTTTAGCACTTCATCTCCTAGCCCATTTGAAGACACTTCTGGGGCTTGATTCCATCTAAAGCCTCTCTTTTTGTACTTTTGTAACTTTTTCATATTTGGGCTAGGACCTGCTTTATTGTGGTATTGTTGTTTGTTATTCCATGTGAATGTTTTGTTAGTTGCTGCTGGTAGATTTCTTCTTTGGGATGTACTTGAACCTCTAGATTAACTCTTATATCAATGATGTTCGTGCATTGTCGAAAAGGAGAGATGGTTGTTCCTTTCTAGACTACTACTCTTCATGGAACTATAAATAATGACTTGTGTTATGGTCTTCGCATTTCTTGTGTATTTTCAAATTCCACATATGTCCCTTGTTACGGTGGAACAGTAGATACATTACATAATGTTTTCATGTTTCTTTTGGTGTAGTTTCCAAATGTTTCTGCGTATGAAGTGTTGATGTGATGGTGGTTCGTTTCTTTGGATTTCTTTTATCATATATCTCAAAATTATGCACGTCATGCATTATCATATCATTGCAGAATTATGGTCTCATTGTCTTAATTTTTGTAATCCTGAGAGAGTTGAGAGCTAATTTGCAAATGGCCACTGTTGTGTTGGAGTACTATTGCTGCTTCTTGTTTTTTTCAAGACTTGCTGGCTGAATGAGACCTAGAATTGCACATATCCACCACTCGAAAACAACAAATCATAAAACTGATCGATTCACTATGTTATGAGATTGTCCTTTAGGATGATTCAGAGAATTCCAAAAAGCTGTCGGTAGCAATTTCATTTGTTTGGCTCTACTAATGGTAAATATTTTGATCGAGGATACTAAAATAGAGGCTTTGAAATATCAGCGAGCTAGAGTATTCAGTTGTAATTTCCGACAGCTTCACTCAATGAAATACCAGTTATTTATCAGAAAGAAAATGCATGGATTCCGGTATGCCCCTTGTGTTTTCTCCTCATATGGCTAAAAATTGTTCTCTGATATTGATATATGCCAGTGTTCAACAGTTTTAGTTATGGACAAGCTTTAGTTTTTCGGAAATACCATTCGTTATTATCATCCGATCTGCTGAACGGTTTATTAGCAGTTGGTGTTATCACTGTTACGGGCAAGCTCAAATAACCTTTCATGCTCAAGTCAAAATGAAAACTTTGCTTTCCAAAAGGGAAGAAAAGAAAACAAGATCCGACAGTAAGAGAAACACAACCAAATGACAGATTGTCCACTTGTCCTCCACTCTTCTTCTCTTTCTTCAACAACAGCAACACTATGAATTTCAAGAAAACAGATTGAGTAACAGACGATGGTATAGGGAAGAACCTTTTCTGTTTTTTCGTTTTGTGACAATGAGAATTCTTGGTAAAATACAGTATATGGTTGAACGTAGTTAGTTATATAGTGGGAGTGAAGCTTTCGGATATTAGGAACTACTTACAGCCCAAGTTTCCTTAATTATAGGAATTTGTACTGGGTTGAAATACCCAGTGGAGTGATTAATGTGGGATTTATGTAAATCCCAGAAATCTGGACCGTGGATTCTCTGATGAAAGGAAAATTGAATCAGGGAAGAATTCTGTTTTCTGTGGACTGCGATATCTTGGAATCCCGTTAATAAAGGGATACTCACACGTCAGCATGTTTGGGTGAAACTGAAAGGGTTCCCTAAACTAGAAAGAACTGAAAGGCAAGGATTTCAATTAGTTGAAATAGGATGGTACTCTCACAAATCCGCGTTTTCCAGTCCTTTTCTTTTATTTTAGTGGTTCGACCTGTGGAGGGCTACTTACCATCGGCTCTCCGGTGGATCTCGATATCGATTTGCACCCTTTGTTCGACGAATATTTGCCCAATGTGGGACAACTCTTTCAATGGGTTCTCACATCAACCACCAGTAAAAAGAGAGTAGGGTTGGCAGATAGCCGTTTGAGTATGTTCGGAACCGCACGCAAGGATCTGAATTACATGAATAGCAGATGAAGAATCAAAAGGACAAGTGAAAAAGACTTTTGGGAGCACTAGCTATAAGGAAAAGTTGCCATGCTTATGGCAAATGCCCATAATGCTACATAATATAGTAACACTACATGCCTGAAATTTTTTGCCAATGGAATCCACATATAGTACATATTGATCTAAATGATACTAGTGTGTGTAAAGGAGTTTCAAGATGTTTGCTGATAAAAACAGATCAATATAGTGTTGGACAGATTTTCTGTTGTTATCGATTGACTCCCGCAGTGGGAAGAGAGAGAACAACAAGAAAGGCTCTCTATAGACTATAAGTGCCGACTAATAAGTTTAGCTTGCGTAAAAGCATGTATTAGGCAATAGGCATTTATAAGCATTGGCAAACGAACTTCTAAATTTACCCGCCAAAAAAGTCCTAACAAACCTTTTTAAAACTTTCCAAACTTGCTGATTTTTTACTATATAGGGTTAGTGGGAGAGTCCTGCTTCATCGCGGCCCCTGCAGGGATCGAAGAATTCACCAACGCGCCTTCCATTTCCGTTTCTGAAAATGGTTCCAAGAGAACCCCTATCATGAAGGAATCCTCCTTCCACGAGGACAAGCTGGATGGGCCGGAAGGGGCCGGAAGAGGAAGTGCTTGCCCGCCACCGACCCTCAAAATCCAAAAAGAGAAAGAGATAAGATTCCCAAGAACAAAACCTAAGTGAGAAACTAAATAGATTCGGACAAAATACAAATAGAAAGATATGACAAATAGAATAGATAGATACAGAAAAAATCTGTCGATTATGTTATGGCCGGAGTGCTACTCATGGTGACTTAGTCGAATTGGGAGAAGCTGTAGGTTTTATTGCAGGTCAATCTATTGGAGAACCCGGACTAGGCCCGCTTTCTCAGTCCTGCGTAGACCAGCCATGCAACAACGTACTATAACTACCATGTTGACTCAACTCAGAGTTGGTTAAATTGTTTGAAGTAAGCAGTATGAATAGAATTACATTTTTGTAGTCTCTTACAAGTTTTTGCATTGTATTTGGCTTTAAGATTTGTTACCTTACAAATTGTGTTAATTAGTCTCATTCATGGGTGTGTTCCTCTTGAAGCAGGACTAATCCTGTTATACAACGATATACAAGCGCCATCGGAGTTCATCTGCTTAATTTCCCTGGCTTTTGCTTTCAGCAGTGAGTTCAGAGGTTCATTACCAGCAATGTTTTGAGTACAGAAGTGATCGATACTCAAATTCAAGTAGAAGTATCACCCTTACCTCAGGCAATCCCAAAATAGCGAAAAACGAATCATGTTTTACATTCTATAGATTCATTTGAACACGGTTTCACCATCAATTTCATTTCAACCGAGCAACATACAGAATCCACCATATTCATACAAATAGACAAAATGCATTCCACATAAATACTTAGCCAACATCTTCATTCATTCCAATCATGGGTTTTTTTTCCTTTAACAGAAAGGAGTTTAGATTAGAAACTAGGAATGTGGGGTGTTAGATTCTCCATGTCACATGATCCAAAAGCTAATATGCCCATGTGCAATAATTTTCTGCAATCTTTCAGCCTTTCCCGTAATCACAAATCAAGAACTAAACGTGTCCTGCCATATTGCAGGACCAAATGTGCCATGCAGTACAGCAGAAATCAGCTCAAGCAGCCACATAATCAAAATGGGAAGAGAAAAAAAAGCAGCAGTCTATAAAGGCCTAACTTTCCAATTGTAATCAGTCAACACTATGGTCAAGCTTTAGATGTGGCATCCAAACTCAGGAGTTAAAAGCCTAAAAGTTGCTATATTTGGTGTTGTGGCATCCAAATTCTTAGTCATTAATGCCTATCAGTACTTAATCCAAGTAGTAGCAGCAGCAGCAAACTATTGACACTTCTATACTATCCGAACGCCCTTTTAATGCTAATCTTTGTAGTTTTCCCGACGTCCAAATGAAAACATTGTTTCAAAAGGGAAGAAAAGAAAGAGATACTTGAAAGTAAAAGAAGAACAAACAAGCGCATTGAAATGCAGGCATGCTTTGCGAGGAAAAGCTACAATACCAATTGCAAGAAATTAAAGTAGTGATTCGATTGTAACAATCCCTGTGATCTCAGAGAGAACTATGCCTCAGAAACTATCATAATTTCCTTAAAGAATCTGCAGTATTTACCAAAACACTAAAAGGGGGCATGCCCTCTTGTGCTAAATAAGAACTGGACAAAAATCTCAAGGCTGAAGATTTTTCGCTTTGATTCTCCCAATAATATACTCACAGAAGAACTCATCAATCTCAATAGATTACAAGTTCGTTTCTTGCTCATTCACGACGTCTGGGACTTCCCAGAGTTTAACAAGTGCAAACCAAAGTTTTCCCTCTACTCTAAATGACCAAAGTTGCACTACCCTTTTCGCATGCAGTTTGTGTTCACTCACTACTTCATTCCAACCTTTCACCATACAATATATTCCTTTGCTCATGTTCCACTGCCTTATATCTATCTCGTGCTCCTTTCCATTCTCTGCAATAAGCCGTGCTGCCATCTTGGCAACATCGTTCCCATTTTGCCGCGTGGCCGAAAAGGCCTTATCTAGAAACTTCTTGTCTTTGAGTTTACCACTTTGCCTCATGGCCGAAAAGGCCTTGTCCAGAAACTCCTTGTCTTTGAGTTTACCCCCCGGGAGAGACAGGCGTCTGTGGCCAGGGCTCATGTCCGTGGCGGTGAGTTCCTTTTGAAGTACCAAAGTAGCCACGGTTCCCCCAAGATTTCGGATTCTTTCCTTGAATTCAGCAGGCAGGTCCGGTACGATTTCCGGTAAAACAACGTAATTCACCTTCTTCTTTTCTTGAACCAAGTTATTCACCTTCTTCTTGTTCGCCCTCTTCTTTTCTTCTTCCTCATCAAATTCCCAATCCCTGCTGCCCCGTGGCCTTTTTCGACCCGTTATTTCAGCTTTCTTGCCCGCCGCCTCTTCTTCCTCCCGAACGGGTTTGGTGGGTTGCCTTCCACTCATCACGAATCGAATTCTGCAAGGTGGTTTCTTAGGCACAACAGAAGGCGGCTTGTACGATGGGTCCTGTATCTCAATCATGGTGAGGTAATACACATCCGTGTCATCGAAATTCGGGTTCTTGAGCACTTCTCTGATGATCTCCAATCCTTTTTCAGTATTAAGTTTAAGTAGATACTCTTTTGATCGCTTCAATACCTCTTTGAATTTGAAGTAATCATACCCGGACTCCTTAACCTCGGAATCATAAACGCTCCACTCGATGTCCTCCATTTTTTCTTCGTCTCCTTCTTTCTTCGACAACAGCAGCACTATGAACTTCAAGAACAGTTCGAGTAACAGAGGATGGTAAAGGGAAGAACCTTTTTGTGGTTTTTTTGTTCTGCGACAATGAGAATTCTTGGTATATAATTGGTCAGAGGCTACTTGGGAGTGAACTTTTCCGA
>CM033798.1:47730364-47751292 GCA_019656835.1 Rhododendron ovatum
ATGAATTGCAAAACTGGACAAGTCCAATTGTCGTTTGGGGACTTGAAAATGGAGGTGAAAGTGTTTAATGCAGAGAGCCAAGTCAAGAATGATGAGGTGAGTTTGATCGACACGCTGGTGCAGGAGCATGTCGATAATATTTTATATAAGGATCTTCTGGAGATAGCCAAGGAGGCGTCATTCTTAAATTCTCCAGAATTAGGGAGTTTGATGGAGGTGTTAGTCGATCCTGGGTGAAGTAAGTGAACCGGTTGAGGTGTTGGTCGATCCTGTTTATTCGGATGACCCTATTGTGTAGCCGTTGTGGCTACGTTCTGACGGGTAGCTTTTGCGTACCACTCTCTTCATTGAGAAGTGGACCCGGCCCTTAGCAATAGGGGTACCCATCATTGACTTGGGTTTTATAGCTTCGCACGCCGCTATTAAAATAAGGATCGTGTGCCCAGCTTCGGTTAGTAAGGGCAATTTTGTGTCGATAACATTAAATTCTACTAAGTTCTGATGTTTTTGGCACAATCTATGTATAATTGTCTTTCATTTCTTAATTTTTTAGATCTTGTCGCTTATTTAGTTGTTTTTGTTTATCTTTTTTATTATAAAAAATTAAAAAAAAAATAGAAAATTGGCAGAGAAAAAAATTTGCATTATGGTCTTGTATAGCCATCCGTTTCTTGCCTACCAGCAAGGGATGGGGAGAAAAGTATGACACGTTGATCGCGTGACGATTTGGTGGAGTATTTTCTTTTTGTTTTTGTTTTCGGAGCCCGGATACCACGAACCGGGCGGTACTAATGTCTTTTACAGGTTACAGTGATTGGCCCGAGGCCGGGTGACGGAAATTCCTCGAACATCGGCCGAGGTCATGTGGTTGGCTGCCACCTGTAGGTCCATTTCTTCTCCCTTGTGCTTTCTTTTGTGTCTCCATGCTCTGGGGACATAGCATGTTTCTAGTTGGGGGAGGGTGTACATTGTACATGTTTTGTTGCGTTGCTAGGGTAATTTTAGGAGAATTTTTTATTTTTTTGCTTCGGGGATACATTTGTTATACTTGATTGTATTGTTAGGCAAGCATGTTAGAATTAGCCAAATTATTGTGCCTGTTTAATTCAAGTTCATGCATATATTTGGCGTCTTTGTGAACATGTTAGTGCTGTCGTTATGTTGAGTATGTGTCCCCACATAGTTAATAGTGCATCCTGATAAACATTCTCATATTCTTTATTTTCTTTTTCTCGCATTTGCGGAAAATAGTAGACTTTTGTTTCACAATTAAGTAGCTATATGTTTTGCATGCATTTGTGAGAGTTGGTAACGTGCATAGGGGATGAGACAAGGCATTTTTGTATGATTAGACCACATATGAGTCCCATTGACCAATCTTAAACCAGTTTGAGTCAGTTCCCGAGTCTAACCTAAGAAACCGGTGTGTGGGTTGGATTGTAGTTGGGGGTCTAGCTCTGTGCATCATGGGTGTCTTATTGCATTGGATTTGGAGCATCGTTGTCGTCGAAAGTGAAAGTGAAGAAGTCTTGATGGGTGTCATGTTTTGTAACCAAACCCAACCTTCAGGCCATAAAGCTAAGGTAAAAAAAAAAAGGAAAAGAAGAAAAAAAGAGAGAGCATGGAATACAAAGGAGTTGAGGCAAGTTGGGAGGAATCAGCATCTGCTGGCACATCAGAATAAGTGATGGTATGATCTTGTTATAGGGCTATCCTCAGCTCTGTATCAACCGCCTCAGCTTCCAGACTTAGAGGTCAGCGACAACTTTGCCGAGAGCAGTTCGGATTGATTTTGCATTTCTGTGATGCATGAAGCTAGGGTGGTGGTGTCATTTTATGTGTTTATTTCATGTTTTTCAGTGTCGGTGGACTATGTTTGTTTTTCTAGTATTTGGGTCCGTAAAAATTTAGTTACGGATGTTTAAATCTCTTGTTAGACTTTGTTTGGTTGGCACCAATGGATGCATGTTGGTAGCTAAGGGTAAGGTGGCGGCCAGTCTGGGTAGATGACCGTGCGCTATTATAGGCCGCCGCCTAATTTTGCAGTTTCCCTTTCGTTTGGAACCATGGTCATTATAAGCCTAATTAAGTCCTTAGTGGACCTTGTGCACGTTGTTAAACTCTCGTTCATGCATGTTTTATATTAATGTTGCTCATTTTGTGGAATCGTGATTGTTATATCGTGCTTTTATTCTTTGTGAGCGTTGTCTTTGATTGGCGCGTGGAGGCCTTTGTTTCGGTCCCACGTAGTTCGCCAAGCGCTTTTTGCATGGAATGTTTGAGTGTTCCGGTGAGCGAGTGTAGCATCGTTGCCTTTGTGGGGGCATTTATCTCTGCATGTGTTTCGGCACTAATTTTGTTTATCTTTTTGCCAAGACATGCATGTTTTTGAGTTGCAGGTGAGTGAGGAGGCGAAAATTTTTCGACCCGCCTATTTATTGTACAGCATGCATAACCTTCGTATCTCTTGTTAGTCTTTGTTTTGTTATTTTTCTTTTCGTTCGTTACTAGGGACTAGCAACGCTCAAGTTGGGGGATGTGATAGGCGCGCGGAATTCATGAATTTAAGCGCCTAAATAAGGGAAATTAGCGCGTTAGACGTGCATTTAATTCTCATTTCCATTTAATGCGTGCACGTGGTTGGGTTTTGTGTTTGAGCTTGATTTGCAGGAAATTGAGATGTTTTGGCGCTAACGAGAAGTATTCGGAAAGGCCATGATGGAGTTAGAGCGCTAGGAAGGCTTTGGAGACTAAGTGTTGAAGTAGAAATCGAGAGGAAGTGATCAGAATCTCCGTGAGCGCTACAGGGGAATGAGTTCAGCGCTCAGAAGTGGCATAGCGTGTTGCACAAAGTGATCAGAGAGTTGGCGAGCGCTACACCCTTTTTGGTGTAGCGCTACCTAAAGGTTAAGAGAGAACAACGGCCAAAGCTGAGTCAACGGAGTCAACGCCTCAAAGACGTTCGCGAGCGCTATACCAGTTTTGGTGTAGCGCTACCGAGGGTATTAATTGGCTATGAAACGATGGCGTTTTGGGTCATTGCGGGTCCGATTCCGATTTGTTTTAGGATTTTAATTGCAAATTAAGGGGTTAATATAAATGCCCTCTTAACTCTAGTAGCTAGGTTAACAACAACAACAAAGATACGTACGTTTTATTTTTCTTTGCTTCTTAACTTTTGGCTGCTGTTTTCAGGAGATTATTTTCAGATTCAAGTTTGATTAAAGTTCTTTAAGGATTTCTGGTATTTAATTTGTGTTCTTCTTTGGTAATCGAATCCGTTACTCTTCCACAAGTTCGTGATGTTGTGTTATTATTTTTATTTCAATTGATTGAAGCATGTATAGATTTAGGGTTAAAATTATTGCTGCATTCAATAAAGTTATGAGTGAGTAGATTCATAGAGTGCGGCCACGGGGCGAAGGCGTCTGTGGCTAGTTCAATTAATGTTTTTACCTCGGGTTCGAATTAATTTAATTTTAAAGCAGTTTTAGAAGACGAAAACTCTTCTAACAAACAAAACCCAGGCATCGCCGGAATTCGAATGCGCACGAAAACTGGTGACAGGTGGTGCACATTTGTTAGGGATCCTTTTTCCTATTCTAAAATCAACAAATTGGATAATTGTGGCTCGAGTAAACATTAGTTAGGCTAGTTGCGGACGCTGGGCTCCCACGGTTGTACTCTCCGTTTTAAATCCATCTTTAATTAATTCAGTTTGGTAAGTTAGTTAGTAAATCAACCTGATTAAACAAGGGGTGGCTACCTAAGAGCCAGGTTAAACTAGAATTCAACACTTTTGAGTCAAACACCGTCCGTCTTTCTCTGTGGTTCGACTCCGGTACTTCCGGATATTGTGCTACACCGGTCGAGAGTCCTACGCTTGGGACGCGTCTTTATTTTAATTCACCCGGTCGGTCAAGCAAACCACTAAATTTGGCAAATTATGGTAATACCTGAAATTTGATTGTCGCTTTATCGACTAATAATTATCATATTTTTTGAATAGCTCGCCTTCAAATTTATTCCTACTATCATAGTGATAACAAGAATATCCTTTGGAGACGTTTGGTTAATAGGTTGGTTGTGTGCAAATCTGTAACGACCTGAATTTTTGACCCAATTTTTTTTAATACAAATTTATATTATTAAATTTCTAATTCAATAATTAATTAGATTAAATAATTAAAATATATTATTATGTGTACAATTGATATTATTTGCACTATTGTATAAGATATATATTTAAACTTTAGATATACAGGAAATTAGGAATTCATATTCATCTCTTATCTTTCCTATCTAAATCTTAACTAGAACTCTATTCAAACTAACGCTCCACTTCTCTCTCTCTCATCCTATACATACACGCGTCCACATACATTTTCACCCTATACATACACGTGTCCACATACATTCTCACCTCATACATACACGCGTCTGCATACATTAGAATTAAAGAAAATCCCACCAAATGTGGCACTTGTCCCCTATCCCTCTTATCATTATCAGTATCCCTCTTATTCACTCTCCTTCCCCATTCTACCACTTCCACACTTATCCTCTCACCTTCTCACTACCTTATTCCTCTCATTATACATACCCAAAAAAATTCAAAAATTGAACACCAGTGTATTATTTCACTCCCAATTCTATTATTGAGTCTAGAATAGAGAGAGAGAGAGAAGAGAGAGAGAGAGAGAGAGAGAGAGAGAGAGACAAATTTCTACATAAAATTCCTCCGTACATCATATTCAGGTTCCCAATCAACCACTACATCACCAAGCATCCACAAACTACCTTCCAATTAGCCTCGAGTCCCTCGCTGCCGCCGCCATCTTTTTCATTTTATCGAAATTATTTGCAAACTAGTACCCACTTTTTCGACCGAATTTAATATAGAATAATCACTTCCCTACTTTCCCTTAAATATATTTGTACTTATATGTGTTAATTTTAATATTTAAAGGTGGTGAAAAAAAAATCAAATCCTATGTGAAACCGAATAGAACCGACACGCTGTTTTTCTTTTCCTCCTGCATGCGTTTTTTTTTTTTTTTTGGTTTCTGAAATTTTATGTTGTTATTACACTATTAACCCTGAAAATTGTATGCTTCTTGAATTAATCCCAAATGGTTTGTTATTTTTGCAAGTTAACCCCAAACATGGTTTTCTACGACCCCACTATAAATGTTTGTCTTGTTATGGTGAACAAACTTCGAATGTTTACAAATGTCAATTACATAATGCCGATAATTAAGCATATATAGACAGTATAAAACCTAAGTCGATTTATCTATGTTGGTATAAAAAAATGAACTTATCAACCGTTAAGAAGAAGAAGTATAACAAGGATCTAATCTTAGGAGTTTTGCTTATTAATAATACACCTTAAAAACCATGATAGTGAAAAGAAAAGAGGGTAAGATGACATTACAAGTGACTACGAAAGTATCGCCTTATAAGTTATAGAATAGTAGAATAATTGGAAACTTTTTAGTATAGTAGCCTAACTTATAAAATAAGAAATCATGTAACTTGTTGTAAACTAAATTATAAAAATAATATAAACGAATGCTACTGATCTACTTAGAACTTTCAAATTTTCTTTTAATTATTACTTAAAGTGATACTAATATTAGTTAAGTTAATGAAATTACACTTAAACCCCTACTAAAGTTTTCACATACATAGGTCACATAAAGTTATCAATCACTGAACCCTAAGCGAATATCGAATTTCTAAAATACTCTAATGCTTACGACATGACTCTATAAACCACAAATTTAAAACATAATCAAAGAACATAATTGTTCAATAAAAATTATAAGTAACTCCAAAGCCATCGACCCAATCCAAATCTCTTATGTGTTTAATTATTTACACATATCAATTGTTATATTATTGTCTCACTGAAATGTATCATGTTTGAGCTGTTGATTGATTATATCATGTTGAACGTGCTAGAATGGATTTGGGTTCATTGGTGGTTTCAAGTAGTGAACAAGTAGACGTGGTTAAGTAAAGAATAAAATGGTAAAGTTGATTGAAGATGTTGAATGCAGGTAAAGGACCCTGGTACGGTAAAGTACCTTTAGTTAAGTTGGGAAACGGTAAAAGACCCCGAGTACGGTAAAGTACTTAGAGTATGTGGAGGACGATAAAGGACTCCGGATACAGTATTTAAAATACGGTAAATGATCCTAAATACGGTACAGTAACCAGTGTGCGTGTGGAGGACGATAAAGAACTCCGGGTACAGTATTTGGGATACGGTAAAAGATCCTAAATACGATACAGTATCCAGTGTGTGTGTGTGGAGGACGGTAAAAGACTCCGGATATAGTATTTTGGAAAATGGTAAAGGATCATTGAATACGGTATAATACCCAGTGTGTAGATTAGGGATATGGTAAAGTACCCAGTGTGTAGAGTTGAGAGACGGTAAAGGATCCTGACAATAAGATAGTGCGACCTCTAATACTGAATTGTCATGGTGAGCTGTTCCTTTATTATGGTTGTAAGCGAATCCAAACTGGATACATAATTTAGTAGTATTCGCTTAGAAAACCTGGTGCAGGACAAATAAAAGGAGAGTTATTCTATGGGACGGTCAAAATTGGTGGATATGGGAGGAAACCTTGTGGAGAGGATTCTTAGATTTCATGTAAGATAATGGATAGTAAAGAAAATTGCGATGTGTTATTATTCTGTACCTCCTGTGAATTGATATATTATTGATCTGCTAAATGTAGAGTAAGGGGTTGGTAGGATTGAGATTATTCTATTGGGTGAATTATCACTCACGGATACGTTTGTATCTTGGTAAATCATTTGTTTCGGCGATCAATTTGCCAGAGGGTGTAGGGTTCAATAGTGGAGCTGTTGACACATGAGGAATACCAAGAGCGGAGATCGAGTATGTTTGAGATCTGAATCAAGACTAGAGTTGCTTTGAAGATATTTAAATAGAATGTTATATTCTTTTTTGCATTTTTTTAATGTACATTTTGTATAACGATAAATAAGGGCCTAGTAGTTTATAAAATTCAGTGTATTTTAGGGTTAATGTTTCCGAAATTCCATGGAAAATCGGGACGTTACAAAATCCCTCAACTCGGTTCTTATTAACTTTGCGTTTAAATGATCATTCTAAGAATTTTAACTCAATTTATTGAACTTGTCAACTTAAATTAACATTTATTTGGTTTACAGTTTGTAAATTATATCTGAATTTATATACTGTATTGTTTAAGTAAAGTAGTACTCCATAAGTTTTCCCCTGGAAGTTACCTAGTACCAAACATTATCAGGGAGGTTTAAATAATAGCAGCATCATTACAGAAAGCACTCAGGGGGGCTGCTGCCCTTCAAGGGATAGCAGCGTGTTGTCCCAGCTCAGGGGGCCCCGCTCCGGTCTTAGTCCGACCATCGGAAACGTTCACTTCGTAGAACTCGTCGAGTTGAACAAGTTTGCAAAAAATCAATTTGATCGGATATTTTTAAGTGCCTGATCGGAACACATATAACTTGCCAATAATGGATTCTAGTAGATTTGATCCAGTATTTCGGATCCATTCTTTTCAAAACAAAAATGTTCCGATCAAGCACTTAAAGATATCCGATCAAATTGATTTTTGCATAAATGTTCAACTCGACGAGCTCTACAAAGTGAACGTTTCCGATCGTCAAACCAAGCCCGGAGCGGGACCCCCTAGGCCGGGGCAGCACGCTATTGTCCCTTCAAGGGACAGCAGCCCCCCTGAGTCCATCAGGCGTATTGAGACGGTCTAATATATCAAATACTACTTTGTACTCTTGTATCTAATTGCTTTTATGCCACCTCATCCATGACATCTAAGGGGATGTTTGGACAAATAAGTCAAAAGTGGTTTATTTTTTGTTCTTATTCAAATTTTTTTCGTATCACTTGGCTTATCCACATTTTTTTTGGAGATTATTGCATCCTAATGACGAAATGAATCTAAAAAGTATAAAATTTTGATCGAAATCCAATATTTTTTGAATAAAGACGAAAAAAGTGACTTATTGACTTATTTTTATTTTTATGTGGATTTATTTGGCTTATTTTTTGCGAAAAATCCAATGGCTTTTTTAAAATAGCAACCCTAATGAAGCCCTCGTAATTGACCCGTCTAGTCTAATTTATTACAAATAATATCTTATACTAATATATACTCACTCCGTTTCAAATAAATAGTTCATTTCGATCTCCAATGTATTTTTAGATTGTTAATATCTTTTAATCTATAATGAATTTTATGTGCAATATGAATCTCATATGATAGATCTCAATTAATTCTATTATACAAAAAATTTAAATTTTTTAAAGACATTGTAAATTAAAAAATATTAATATTTTAAAAATTGTTTTGAAAATCGAACGGACTATTAATTTGAACGGCAGAGTACTAGTACGGAGTTTATGGGTAGTACAGTAAAACCAATATTTTGCTCTCCCTCTTCTATTAGCGGTATCAGGAACTTGAGCTGGCAATTTGCAACCCAACTCGATAGTAGCCCTTTGAAAACCCTAGCGAGATGGAACCCTAGCCTCTCCCCTTGCGACCTCTGGTGGAGCGGTTCATCCCTCCTCCCATTCTCTCCCTCGCCTCTTCCCTCTTCTCAGCTCCGCCTGTTCCCCCTGTCCGGAGTTCTCCTGTGCCCACCAGATCGTAGTCCTCCTCTGCCGCCTTCGATCGTCGTCTTTCTGCTGCCATCCTCCGTGTCTCTTTCCTCCAATCCGGCGAACCCTTGTGCCCACAAGATCGCAGTCCTCCTCTGCCGCCTCCGATCGTCGTCTTTCTGCTCCGGTGCAGAACTCTATTCTCAGATCGACATCTTTTCAGAGTTCTCCTGTCATCCTCCGTGTTCTCGTTTCCTTTTCTCCCTGGATATTTGGTGGTTTGTGTTATTTGTTTTTTCGGTCGGTGATGGATTACCATAGGGGTGCCAGTAATGGGGGTGGTAAGAAGTGTGTTATACTGTCTTTGTTGATAATTTGCCCAAGGAAATGGACAAGAGTCAAGAGGTGGTTATTCCAATTGCTTAGGGGCTTTGGTCATGTGGATGATATGTACATTCTCAATAAGAGAAGCGCCACTTTTAACACTAAGTTTGGTTTCGTCCGATTCTTGAATCGACTTGAGGTGGAGAATGCGGTGAATGATATGGATGGGATTTCAAGCTTCGCATCAATTTTGCTAGGTTTGTTGGGCAATCCAAAACTCATTGTGTAATGGCTAATAAAGCTGGAGTAGAATGTGCCCAAAGGAAAAAGGAATGGTTCGGGGATGTGCAAGTCCAGAAAGGCTTGGTTATTCGTTTGCTGATGTTGTTACCTGTTTGAAGCAGAGCCAACCCTATTAGACCATTGGTAAAGGCTTGTGATGAAGGAGTTGAATGGTTACACGACAGGACCCCAATTGGAAGACTTCATTCGCCAAGAAATTAAATGTGGCGGTCTTGAGGAAGCTTTTAGCGGTGAAGGGATATCATACATTCAATTGAGAGAAATGGGGGAAAATTTGGTTCTTCTGACCTTCGCTTCTTCGGAGGCACATGTCGGCAATGTTAGAAGAAGCTAGTTTGTGAGTAGCAACAACTTTTTCACTCACATACTTATTAACAACTTATTCAGTAAGTGGAAATAACTTGACATTTCTCACCAACTTATTCACTACCAAAAACAACTAACAATTTCAACAACAAAGAAATTCTCCAAGTTTTTCCTCGTGGAAACACCACCTTAATTGATATACGAGTAAATTGACCTCATGGCCAACTATGGAAAAGAGAATGAAAAACACCCAAAATGCTGAATGCTCTCTTTGATTTTGTGTGTAGATAATGAGAAATTTTGTTTGATCGTAAAATCCGCCGAAGTCATGTGGGTTACATTACAACGTACTCTATTCTCGGACATTGGCCTTTGTTGGTCGTAGGCAAAATGTCAGAAAATACTCCATTAGAGAAGATGTTGGAGTTTCGTCTCGACTATTGATCTCTAGAGGCAAATCGGGGCGTTTTATGCCGATCGTCTGTCTCGACAATCGATAGTCCAGATTTTAAAAAAAAATTCTTCTAGATAAAATGTTTAAGTCTCTCCGGAAAAATTCTTTTAAAATCTGAACCATACAAAACACTTTTAGACTGGTTGAAATTAAATTGCACAGCACGCCCCGGGTAATGTTCAAGAAACTTCATGAAAAATCAGTAAATTGATGTAAACGAATTCAAAAAACCCATTAAATAATTTTTTTAATGAGCAATAATCCTTGAATCTGAACTAATTAAAAAGGACCGCACAAAATCGAATCTATACTTACCACTCCCATTTCTTAAGGGAATGACTTCGGTGTCCCCGGTCATTTGGAGATACCATAACTTTTGGCATAACAAAACCACTATGAACATAACTAAAATCTATTATGAGCATAACAGAACCATAAAAAGACATAACTTGTTTGTTATACCTTGTTAGGTTTGGTTATGCTTTTATTGGTTTTTTGGATATTCCTTGGTTATGTCTTGTTTGGGTTCTGTTATGCTTGTAATGGGTTTTAGTTATGCTTATAATGATAAAGTTTTGCCAAAAATTACAGTATCCTCAAAATGACCGGGGACACCATAGCATCATCTTCTATATATTAGAGGATTCAATTTATTTGGACCGGAATTTTTTTTATTGAGATAAGGATAAATTCCAAAACTAGTAGTATATGTGCATGTGTGAAGCAACGTGTAGGCTGGATATGGAGCTAATAACAAGATTTAAAATCTGGCCATTTCATGGCTTGTACACGTGGACTTAATAGGTTGGGATTTGTACACTTGGATTTGGTTTAAATAGACAAGCAACACTTCTATTCTGCAGAAGGCTTTAGAGAAAGGAAACATAAGGGAGGCAGTACGTGAGTTTAGAGAACAAGTTCAAGGCTATGGCCTTTGCTGAAAATCCTAAGATGAAATGATATCCGATTGAGGCAAGATTTAAGTATATGGTTAAGGGTGAGTGTGAGATACATATTTCTTGTACAATATTAATGTTGGGTTCTTGTTGGTTGTATTATGTGCAGTAACTGTATGTCGTGGAACTGTTTGGTATGTAGCGGGGTGACTAGGCTAATAAGCGATGCCAAAAGACATGTTAGCCAATGGGCTGTGGTGAGGCTAGTGAGGTGGTATGTCACCCGTCATATACCAAGGAGAACCGGATATGTGGTTCCATTTATGTGGAATGTGTTATAATTGTGGTTGGTGTTATATGTGGTGATTGGTGTCGTGTAGTTAATTTGGTGTTGATATTGTACACGTTATTATGTCTCACACACTCCTGGGGTCCTTTCTTAATTCTATGAAATGTGAGAGCTAAAATGGAGTACTACTTGGTTATACATAGCGTTAGTTATCTGTTAAACTTGGACCCCGTTTCCACCAAGTTTTTTCGGGAAAAATTTGGGCCATTTTACTGTCTCGTTCACATTAATCAATAAATTTTTAGCTTGTTTATTAACTAACAACTTGTCAATAATAACTTATTTCTCAATAATTTTTCACTCACATACTCATCTAAAACTTATTCACTACTGAAAACAACTTAAAATTTCTCAACAACTTATTTACTACCGGAAATACATAACAACTTGATTGCTATAAATTCTTTTTCAACAACTTATTTACCGCTGGAAATGCCCTATGTAGCAACTCTCTCTCTCTCTCTCTCTCTCTCTCTGCATATGTGTTATAAGCTGGGAAAATTCTTGTATAATATATTACTTTTTCTTAATCTAAAATGAGCAGAATAATCATTATTCCAACTTTAGCATTTCAGGTACTTTAATTGGTTGGTTAGCATTGAGAGGGGTTTGGGTTTTAATCCCATGGCGGAGACTAAACTGTCTAACCCCGTTCCAAAAAAGAGAATAAATATTTATTTTTTAAGAAGATAATTTTAAGTTCAAAAATCATGTGTTTATGCAAATAATTTTTTTTAACAATATAAATCTTGTATGATAGAATTCAGAGATCTTCTAAACAGTTCAAAAAAATAAAAATAATAATTTTTATTTACATTATTTTTTAATTTAAAAATAAAATAAGTTACTTATTTTTTAAAAAGATTTCTGAAACTGGGCCTAAGTACTTTCGTTGTTTTCTTGTGTCCCACCTGCAGTCACGTTCATATAATTCTCTACTAATATTAATATGGTTTGATTGGATACTATTTGGATTAGAACAAAGTGAAAGAATGGCATCGCATCCCCACACTCCCAGCCCATCTACCTTTTCTACTCCTACCCAAGAGTAGGCTTCATGTGTTTGGACTTGTTTAATTAAAACCCAAGTCCCCCTTTCCCAACTCTTGATTCTAACTGTTAGCTGCATCATCAAACTCCTGCAAATTATTATGCTTTCAGCATTATATTACATCAGAAAAAATAGCATTGTCCAATGTGTACCGACACGAACACGGACATGCGATAGTCCAATGTGTACCGACACGAGCACGGACATGCGATACGACACCAAAACCTCGACAAGTTAGTCACCAAAGCTTGGAGGACACAACGAAGTTCAGCAAACGCTAAGGAATATCCTGTTTTGTCACATTTATTACTGTATAATTTACTATAGCCTCAAGTATTTTAGGGGGAAAAAACACTTTGTCGTTCACAGGTGTGTCTAAATCAATCAAAATCGTCTATCACACGAAAAGAAGACTCCACGAGTGTCAATATAGTGTGTTATATAGTGCTTTGAGAGTATCCTGACATGTTCTAGAGCGTCACCGGTGTGTCTAAATGAAAATAATTGTAAAAAGATAAGACACTTCTTTTATGATTATCAAACGCGTGTCTAGAGAGTCCCTGAATCCATGAAGTACCCAATACCGATACATAACCTACAATGAAGTGTCTGTGCTACATAGCACAGAAAAGGGCACAATGCTAATTGGAAAGCAACATGGGAATGAAATTTCTCACACATGTTGTCATGATATTTTCCAACACTATGATCTATGGTCCTCTGCACCTGAACAGGTAGTTGTTCAGCAGATTATTTTATCCTGCAAAGATTCAAAAGTTGATCAAGTAACATTAAGTTTTGTCCGAGTGTTCCTGACCATCCAATCTAAGAATACACATACAAATATACATCTTTACATATATTAAAGAAAACAAATTAAAGTAGCGATCCCCATTAGAAAAGGGTTAGAACCCAAGAGGCAATTAAAAGGGTTCGAATGATGAGGATATAGGTACCAAAAATGCCCTTAATAAACAGCTACAAAAACAAGGGAGATGAGAGTTTTAGAGGTCAGTTTGAAAGGCAAAACATATGATTAACATTGAACTAGAAGGAGAGAAAAAACCAGGAAACCTTTGTTCTGTGGCTTCAGCTCAGGACTACAGCCATGAAACCTAAGGTAATAGAGAGTCCAAATATGAATTCACTGATCATTTTCTTCTCCTGATGAAAAGAATTGAAATAATGAACTTGATCACTGATAAAATATATGCAGATTACATACAACGTCAAATTTAACCATTTTTTGACTAATAATTTACAATATATTCAACAGAACTAAAGCCCCTTACGCAAGTGAGTCAAGTGACCCCAAGTCTAAAATATACAAAAGGGCAAGGGAGAAACAGCATACAACAATAAAAGGAAAGCCACTGCCTCTCAAGCTCCATGTCTGACTAGCATTTTCTTTTCCTCGACGGCAGTAACCAGACATTTTATGTAGTTCTACAGGTTCACTGGAGGACTTCCCTGCATTTTACAGCTGGCAAGTAACTAATCTTCTAAGAATGAAAAGGTTTAGCAAAGAAAGCACCGGTGTGAAGTACGGAGTTTTATTCATTGAGATCAACAAATACACACAATCTCAACGATTGGCTACCCTAAATAAACGTGACAAAAAAAATGGACTTCTTGAACTAAATACAAATTACAAGGGGACTTTTTGAACTACATTTCAGGATTGCTTTAATGCATTTGAGGAACCTAGAACGAAGGCTTCTTGTTTTCACTGAAAAAAGACAAAAACAAAAACAACAATTTGGCATCACCCTCCTTCCCCATACCTCTCACCCTCCCATGGCTTCTATATTACAAAGAAACCCATGGGTGGCTGTTGCTTTATTTTAATTCAGAAATCCTATTTGTACCGACCGGACCATAGGGAAAATGCACCGACTGCCGCCAGACGGCCTTCTCCAGCCACCAGACGGCCGATCCGAGCCGTCCAAAAATTTAAAAAATAAAACCGAGTGGGCCTATGCGAGAATCAATGGCATCCGAGGTCTGTAGGGTACTTGATCCGAGCACCCCTTTTCGTGTATATACACGTATATACAAATATACACGAAAAAGGGATGCTCGGATCAAGTACCCTACACACCTCGGATGCCATTGATTCTCGCGAAGGCCCACTCGGTTTTATTTTTTAAAATTTTTGGACGGCTCGGATCGGCCGTCCGGTGGCCGTCGGTGCATTTTCCCTATGGTCCGGTCGGTACCAATACCAATACTCTAATTGTAGCAATTTTTTCACCTTCTTTTATGTCTCGATTGCAGGGGCACGGAATAGCCATAGGATTTTGGCCCACTGCCACGTGGTGCGCCCTTTGTTGTCTGATTCAAGGCATTACATTAGGCCATCGAAAGTACTCGAAAATGAGATCGCTAACTAGATTCCTATTGTCAAGACTGGGATTGTTGACATTCAAACATTCATGTGCACATGAAGTCTCTACATTACTGTCGAGAAGAGGAATATAATTGGCTATGTCCAGCTATTGTTTGTTGGTAAATTGTAAAATCCAAACTTTGGGCTAAAATTTTGTCACTACATCCCGAATTGGATTTGGTGCTCTTGAAAGTTGATCCCCAAGTTATCATCAAGGGCACCCCTATTTTCTGCCATACTCAGTTCACCGGGGTGAAGTATCACCCTGGGCGATTTTACAGGACGCTCAACGAGGATTTCAAGAAATCGTGTCCCATTTTATCTTCAGAGCGCTTCGAAGATTTACAGCTGATGGACTTGGCAATGAGCTCGGGTCATGGCTTCTCTGGGGCACCAATTATAGACTGGAGCGCGCGAGGCGTACTTCACTAATTTTGAGGGGTATGCTACTTTCGTTGTACCGATACGCTATTGTAGGATTCCCAATTGGTGACGCGACCGCAATGAGGTGTTTTCAAATCGAGATATTATCATGTATCATTTTTTCATTTGTATAGATCGTATTGGAATCCGTATTGCATATCTTAAATATTGTTGAAAGAGTATCAGTTTCTATTGTTTATTGGACAAGAGATTTTGGTAAGATGGAGAATACTAAAGACAAGGGTAAGGAATGAGAGTATTTTTATTATACTTGAACTCGAACCTTCTTTTTTTTTTGGTGAGTTACAGTTTTATACTCCACTACTCCATGAAAGGCTCTAGTATTAAGATATTTTCATACGAGATAAATTTCGCAGTAAAATTCTAGAACTACCCATGTAACTAATTTTCACAAAATGCTCTAGATATTTTACAAGAATATTCTAGAGCTTCTTGAGATATGATTTTGTTGTGTTACTTTCAGTGGGAATGTCTTGAGTTTGTGCTGCCCACTATTCATGGAAAAACGTAAGGTATTGAACACCTGTTTGAGGTGTCAAGGAATTTTTCGGTGAGCATAGACTTATATAAGCCGTATGCCGTATGCTTAAAAGATTAAACAAGTATCTCTCTGTTGGATAGAAACTTCATAGGTTCTAATAAACAAAGGGGTGTACGCATTGCAAGCTCTTGCATATGCGGGGTCTTGAGAAGGGTTAATGTTCCAAAGCTTTATCCCTGCTATACAAGCAGAGATGTTTCTGTTATACTAGAACCTGTGACGTTCTGGTCACAATGGCACAAGTTTATTATTGTGCCACCCTGCAACGCAAGCAAAGTTGTTTCTGCAACTAGAATCCATGACCTTCTGGCTACAATGGCACAATTTCATCACCGTCCCGGGTGGCCGCCTTCTAAATAGGTTACTTTTTCAGTTAGAAATTTTGTTTTTCACTTTTTTGTTGGTCAATTCAAGACCCGTGCGTACGAACCTTAATTGTTTCAAATACAGGAACATACAAATCAAGCTTGTATGTTTTGGGTCTCAAAACCCCTTCGCACCATCTCCAATAAATTTTCTCTATCTGTCTTTCTTCACTTATTACTCTGAAAAGCCTCCTTCAAAACCTAAACCGAACAGGGTAGAATTACTAATATAGGAACGAGTTTTTTCTATTCTTCTTTTTTTGCATTTATCCCTTAAACTATCCATAGTTTTTCTACTTAGTCCATAAACTACTAATTTGGCGAATTTACCCCCTCACATTTCGAATTGCATCCCATGTGGTCCAATCGTTAACAGTGGTCAAAATTTCGGATTGCAGTTGTTATGAATATTAATTGGGAGCTCTTACCTTGCAAAAGTCCCCTCTATTCTCTTAAATAGCGAGTGGAAATGATCTATGCTGAGTGGAAATGGCCTAGGCAAATAATTAAGTGTGGCCATCCAACTTGTACAAATCACATCATGTATCATGTGACTAAATGTCATGATGTGTTTCTGACAAATGTTCGGACTAAATAGGTATGTAAGGTTGACAATTTTGAAATGTATGTCACGTGATTCTCTATCTGTCTTTCCTTTATTTATTACTTTTAAAAGTTTTTTCAAAATCTAAATCGAACAGGGTAGAATTACTAATATAGGAACGAGTTTTTTCTCTTTTTTTTTTTTTTGCATTTATCCCTTAAACTATCTTAACCGAACAGGGTAGAATTACTAATATAGGAACGAGTTTTTTTTCTTCTTTTTTTTTTTTTGCATTTATCCCTTAAATTATCCATATTTTTTCTACTTAGGTCCATAAACTACTAATTTGGCAAATTTACCCCCTCACATTTCGGATTTCATTCCATGTGGTCCAATCGTTAACGGTGGTCAAAATTTTTGATTAAAAAGTTGGGACGTGCCAATCACGTGCGAGCAGAACCCCATTTCAATCCTCACGAAATATACACCTACGTCTGTACCCTAGGCCTCGTTTGATAACAGTGATAGATGAATGAGATTCGTAAGGAGATGGGATTAAGATTGGAATTGGTAATGAAAGATTGATAATGAGTATATTTGTTTGGAATGAGATTCGATGATGAGATTATTAATATTATGTTTGTTTGAGATCGATTAATGATGTGGTTGAATTGATAGAGAGAGATTGATAATGAGAATGGATTGACAATAAGGAGAGGATGGGTTGGGATTACCAATACCATCTCCAAGAGGGTATTCCTAATACCCCTAATGGCCGGCTTGGACATCCAATGGACAAATAGTCCGGACCTTTTTTTGTTACCAAATAAAGTATTAATACTCCCATGGGATTAGTAGTCCCACCCAAACCTTCAAACCGCATTATCAAACAGGGCCTATTTTCACACCAGATCCGCACCTCCCACCATCCCCAGGCTCCACCCACCTATGTTATAGTATTTAAGTTCACTATGCGCCCTGCTGGACGGCTGGACGAGAACGTGGTAGCGGGCAACTATGGCTCTGAAACGTACTGCATCATGTGTCCAAAAATTGAGAATGTCTTCTTTACGAGGTTTCTGTGAAAATAGATTTATGGAGGTGAATCTCATCTGTCCAAAGTGGTTTAGACCGTCCAGATTTTAAAAGTTCATTAAAATTCCAGACTGTTCAAAACACTTTTGGACGGTCGCCATTGATTGTTGTTGTAAAGAACTGAGCCATGAATAAGTTTCTCTCCCAAAAATTATATCTGTATAGGTCATCTTATGGAGCTCAAAGAGTAGATGATCTATAAAATAAAATAAAAAAGTTTGTCAGATATTAATAATTTGATGACATATGTTTTAAGCTTGTTGTTTGGTTCGAAATGTGTCATATAATGGGCCTTTTGGTTTGATTTTCTTCTAACCAATTCCAGTTTTTTTTTTTCTCCCCTTTGTCGCAATGGTAGAGTTAGTGGGTTTGTGATAAGTGAATTACCGTAGCAGGCCAGGCTAATATTGTTCCATCAAGTTGAACCTGAGACCTCCCCCCCGTGAATTCTAAACCCCCCCGACCGCTTGGGCTATAGCCGTAGTTCCCCCCACCCGCCCCCAAACCGCTTGGGCTATAGCCGTAGGTCTAAACAATTAGTCAGTTACAATCATTTGAGATTTCTTTCCTCCCCTACCGCTTGGGCTATAGCCGTAGGTCTAAACAGTTAGTCGGTTACAATCATTTGAGATTTCTTTCCTAAGTGCTCGTGTTGGGTTCTGTTTTGAGAAAACAATTGTTTAGGTTTGGTGCAACCCAACATGCATGCTTCGATCTCCGACGCCAATAGGCCGTAGCTGGGCCTTTAAATCGGGCTGTAGCAGATGACGAGAAAGCACATTTGGTCGATCAAAGAGGAGAGCTCATAAGAAGAGACATGAGCTCAACCTCATTGACAGACTTGCTCTTTGTCAATGACATTATTTCTTACAATAAGCAGGCTGTCAAGAATTAACAGATCAAAACACCATCTTTTGTTACTACCGAATCTAGTTTGAGTTAAGTGAATTGCATATACGTTTGTGTTACCCTCGAAAGGGTCCTAAACCGGCTTCCACATAATTTCACTTCAAAGAATGAATGTGGCTCACTCGGATTGCAGCATCTTTCGATATTAGCAACAGATCGAATTGCTCGCATTGAAGTGACAGTCATATCACTCTTTGATATTCCCTCCGTTTCAAAATGAGTGACCTTTTTAGGACTCCGTGTCATTTTAAAATGCTTATATCTTTCGATTTATGAAATTTTATGTGATTTTGAAAACTTTTTTTAATGGGACTAATTAAAATCTATCAAACAAGATCCATAGTGCATATTTTTTAACATTCATATTGAAATATATAAACAATTGAAAATGATACGTTTTTCCAAAAAGGTCACTCATTTTGGAACGGAGGGAATAGTAATAAGATTAAAGATAACTAATCGTCAAAATAGTTACAATAGATGGTAAAAACATGACTAAAATTCCATATAAACGCAAGCCATGACATTGACAGAATCAAACTTCATATACTTTATTACAAATTCGGAACTGCGAGATTGTTGAAAATAGAGTGATTATTCCTTTGTAGAAGCATTGTAAATTCTCCACACTATCCCACTGTAGCTTATACTGCATCCTTTTTTCTTTTTCTTTTTTTAAAAATCTGTTCTACTGCACCCTTCACTTATACTGCTTTCCTTCTTTACAACTGGTATCTACCCTATCCAACACTAGGTGAAAAGTTGAAGAAAGAAATCTAAAAGAATTTTTATCTTGTTTGGTTTAACTACCATCTCATCTCATTTTTCTCTCTACACATTTTTCAATACATTTTCTCTATCTCTCTTCACTCATTACCACTCATTACATCAAAAATAACTTTCAAAAAGTTGAACTAAACAAGGTGTTTGTTTTCAAATTTTTTATTTTGATGACTCTCAAGCTTCTGCTTGAGTTTATACTCATCTCAACTAACTTGGAGAATCAATCCCATCATCTACTAGCTAGTGAAGTCGCTCCGTATGATACACCATTGTCATAGTTGGAGGACTACGAAGGTCGAAGGGATTGGATTAACTTCGTCCATTCATAACATTATTCAGAAAAACTAAAAGATCGATCCTTTAATATTGAATTAGATTCAAATATTGCAACCGCCCTTAGGGCTTTTTACTAGGGCTGTTCAAAGAAAAACTGAGAACCATGCAACTGGACCAGACCGATCCAATTCGTGACTTTTGGATTGGATCCTGGATTAATGGTCCCGACATGGATTTGAAAATTAAAAAATCGTGAGATATAGTTTGGTCCACGGATTTTCATTATGAAATTGTGATTAACCGAACCGGACCGTGAAATATTTAAAAATAATAATTAAAAATAAAAAATATATGTGTGTGTAATATTTAGTAAATAATTATAAGTTTTACCAATTGTCATAATTGTTCATAATGTGATACTACCTCCATCCCAATTTAATTGTCACTTTTGAGAGTTCGTGCTACTTTTCAATTGATTATATCTTATAATTTATAATGTTTTATGTGATTTTGAAAACATTGTATTATAGAACGAATCGAGATGTATCAAACAAGATCCATATTGGATATAAATTCATTATCAATTTAAAGATATAACTAGTTTTTTTTATCCAATTAGAATAGAACTGGGACAAGTAAATTGAGACGGAGGGAGTACTATATTGTAACAATAGATAACCTTACGTGGTAAACTGTATTTCATTCCTAGGGGAAAAAAAATTTCGTGTATGTTGTGTTGTACTAATTTGGAATTCTGGATAATATTTGTGTATTTTACCTCATTTGGTTGCTACATTGCTGGATGTAATGACAGATTGTAATACTTGTTTTTTTGTTGGCAAGAATTTGATTTTTTTTTTATTTGCAATTTAGTGATTATGAAATCTAATCCGTGGATAAAATCGGAACCGAATTGTGACTTACGTATTGGATTGGAACCAAACCGTAGGTCTTTTGGTCCGGACACAGATTTTTCTAAAAATCAAGACTCGCGTGATTAGGATTGGATTCATAGCAATCCGGTCTAATCCAGACCACGGACAGCCCTACTTTTTACCACTAGGTACAAAAAATTGCACCTTAATTCCCATTAGGCTATAACACTCTTTTTATTTACCACTAAGTCTAGACATGTGTTGAGAATGTTAAAGAACTAATACCACTAAATCTAGGCATGTACTAGGAATGTTCTTAGAACTAATAACGTTCTACGAATGAATTACCTCCAAGTCTAGGCGTGTGTTGAGAATGT
>CM033798.1:47751392-47796077 GCA_019656835.1 Rhododendron ovatum
TGTCTCGTTACGCCCAAACGGCCGTTGTAACTGAGGACAAGAAGGCGAGAAGGTTTGAGTGGGGACTGACAACTGCTAGAAGGGCTGTGGTAGCTCAAGCCTTTCCCACCTATACCGGTGTTGTGAAGTGTGCTCTTCGGCTATAGAGTGAGGAGACTGACTTCAAAACCCGATGGAGGAAGGCGAATAACAGCACCGGTGGACCAATCCAAACCCATTCACCAGCAACAACCGTGGACCCTACCCCACCAAACCCTCTAACCTACTTCAAGGCGACCAACTCTGGAAGACTACTACACCAGGGCGTGGCGAACCACAAAGAAATGGTTGAGACTTAACGACAGTTCGGTGCTACAACTGTCTGGCTATGGGCCACTATAGCCGCCAATTCCCGCAACCTCAGAAGGAGGGTAATGGGAGCTTTGGATAGACAGGTTTTGTGAAGCAAAACCCTGGAGGCTCATCACAGCAGCAGAATGGGCAAAACAAGGGAAAACAGCCCATAGGAACCCGGCAAGGCATTGGAGGGCGTATCTTCGCGCTACAGACTAGGAACAAGAGTAGGATCCCTATGTGATTCAAGGTACGCTATTATTGTACAGTACCTGCGTACAAGCTTTGTTTGATTCTGGGGCACCGCATTCATTTATCTCTACTTTCTGTGTAACTGCACTAGCACTAGAAACAGAACCCCTAAATACGTGTATGAAAGTAACATCACCGTTTGGGGGAGTATAGTTGTTAGTCTAGTGTGTAGAGGGTGCGAATTAGAAGTAGTCAACTTGCGCCTAACCTGCGATCTTTAAGTAATCAACATGGCGGATTTCAACGTAATCCCAGGGATGGACTGGATATCAGCACATCGAGCGGTCATAGACTGCCATCAGAAGATGGTAACCACGTATACTCCCGAAGGGACTCGTTTTCAATTTAAGGGGGATAGACAAACGGTGAGCCCGACGACGAGAAGATCCAGGTGGCAAAATCAACTGTTTGGATGGCTAGCTAGCCTCCAGTTGGGAGAAGCCGAAAGGATGGAAGTGGGATTACCACACATTGTGTGCGAGTATGCCAATGTTTTCCCTGAAAAACTTCCTGGCTTACCACCTAAGAGAGAGATAGACTTCTCTATATAACTCCAATCGGGAAATGCACCAATCTCTATGGCGCCATACCAAATGGCCCCAGCTGAGCCAAAGGAGCTCAAGACCCAACTGCAAGAGCTGTTGGACAAAGGGCTTATCAGGCCAAGTACGTCACCATGTAGAGCACTTGCAGTATTTGCGAAGAAGAAAGAAAGGACACTTCAACTATGCATCGACTATAGGGAGCTAGAGCTAAATCAAGTCACCATTAAGAACCGGTATCCATTGCCAAAGGTCAATGACTTATTTGATCAATTAAGGAGAGCATGAAGGACACCTTTGAATAGTAATACAAGTACTCCGAAAATAGCCAACTTTATGCCAAGGCCAGTAAATGCAAGTCCTGGCTAAAAGTGGTTAAGTTCTTGGGGCACGTGGTATCCAAGGACGGAATCGAGGTGAACGAAAGTAAGGTTAAAGCAGTACTGGATTGGAAGCAGCCGTACCTTTGAAATTACCGCCAGAAGTCGACGCTGCCAAAGGCTTATTTTTCCGTAACTGCATAGGTTCTTTCAGTGCCTTTGCGGATATTATCCGAGTTTGTATCATAGGGCTTACTTGCTGATGTTTGATTTTTTCGGATAAGGATAGAGTACTTACGCTTTACGATGAGGAAGTGAATCTGCCCAAACGATCTGTTGTTTCCTAGTTTTGGAAATGGGTTTAATATCGTTAAGTGGGGAAGCATACTGATTCGATAAGGACGTGATATGGAACGTTTGTAGAATATGGGTCCGCATGATGATTTGCTAGAGGTTTTGCATTTGACGTTGGTGTTTACGATAGAAACCTTACCAAAGGCGTACGACGAGGAAAATTGTGCGACAGCAGAAGCAACTTCAACCCCGTCTCGTTAAACAAGTGATGAGGCTTAATTCGATTAACAAAACGTGTATAGGATTGTGAAGGGTGCCTTAAGCACCGTCATACCTTTAAGACCTGCCAGAGCCTTTAGATAGTGACCGTGTAGTGTCAAACCGTTTTTGTAGGTCGCCAGAATATTATAATCCTGTTTAGATCGCTAACCGGCATTGCAACTATGTCTAATCCATAATCACGCGCCAATTTCGGGGACGAAATTGTTTTAAGTGGGATAGATTGTAACGACCCTGATTTTTGATAAATAAAAATTTCGTTAAAAATTTGAATTTTATTTTTAATTACTTGAATTGCCTTTGAAATCCTTTTTAATTTCTAAAAATCCGTCATAATTAGATTTGGCTTTTAAAATTTGTTTCTTGATTAAAAGCCCTACTTGGCAAGTATAATTTGCTTCTAACCAATTAGTTGAAGAAACCTAACTACCAATTCATCTAGTTATTTTCTCATAACCCTAGATGAGCCTTTTGAACCTCCTTGAACATTTTGAACCTTTCAAACCCTAATGAAACCTTTTGGACCTAGGTTATAATTATTATTATTATTATTATATATATATATACATACACATATATATGACTTGTCAATCAAGTCATACTTGTCATCTTGGATCTTTACCCATTGGACGATAAAAGTTAGGAAAACTTTTATCTATTGAACAATAGACTTTCCATTAAAAAAATATCTATGCTAGATTATTAAGTACTAATATATAGTTATATATAGGCATATATACACATGCCTAAAAGGATATATAAACATTATTTAAGTAGATATTACTTCACCCCATTAACCATTGGTCAATAACTACTAGGAAAAATAATATCCCTTGGATAATAGAGTCAATCTTCAACAATTAGTTGAAGAAACCTAACTACCAATTCATCTAGTTATTTTCTCATAACCCTAGATAAGCCTTTTGAACCTCCTTGAACATTTTGAACCTTTCAAACCCTAATGAAACCTTTTGGACCTAGATTATAATTATTATTATTATTATTATATATATATATACATACACATATATATATATATGACTTGTCAATCAAGTCATACTTGTCATCTTGGATCTTTACCCATTGGACAATAAAAGTTAGGGAAACTTTTATCTATTGAACAATAGACTTTCCATTAAAAAAATATCTATGCTAGATTATTAAGTACAAATATATAGTTATATATAGGCATATATACACATGCCTAAAAGGATATATAAACATTATTTAAGTAGATATTACTTCACCCCATTAACCATTGGTCAATAACTACTAGGAAAAATAATATCCCTTGGATAATAGAGTCAATCTTCCAACAAGTACTAGGATTTACTAAATAAATCATTTCCTAGATTATCCATGTGATGATATACACACACACACACACATGTACCTAGTAGATTTAATACCCTAAATGTCCTAAGTACATAATCTAATTTTATAATAAGAACATGTGCTAATTTGGACTATTTTAATAAAGGATTTTGATCTTATAATTGTTTATTGGATATTAGAAAATCTACCTAGATTGCATAGTACTTATTTATACATACATATACACACACACACACACACACACTTAAATATTACAAAGTATACATGTGCATATTAGATTATTTTAATAGGAAATTATGACTTGAAAATCTTACAAGATTATATAGTACCTTATAAAGTATTTTACTAGATTTTTTAAGTACATAAATATATTTATATATAGGTACATGTACCTTTTGGCCTATTATTTTTTAGGAAAATCTTTATTCATTGGACAATAATTGTTAGGAAAAATTTTATTCCTTGGGTAATAGCCAAGACTTTTGCTATAAATAACACCTCATTCTTGCCATTTAACTCACACCTTCTAACCTTTCAACTTGTCTCTCTAGAAATTCTTGAGTTCTTACTTTGTTCTTTCTTGTTCTTGGTATTTTTGAGTCTTTCTTGAAGTTCTTCTTGAAACTCATCCTAAGCCGCCACTAAACCGCCACCCGACCACCCTCTCAATCCAAAATTTAGTAGTTTTTAGTCAAGAACTAGTTTTAAGACAAACCTTTCTCTTTCGAAGCTACCGGAAGCTTACCGTAGGAAGTCACTCCGTCCGATAGCCGACTTACTTTTCCGTAGCCGCCCTACCGCCAAGAAGAACGGTAGATTATCCTTATCCCCTATCTCTAAGTATATGTAGAGTCCCATATACGCTATTTCTAAGTATACGTAGAGTCCCATATTCGCTCTCTCTAAGTATATGTAGAATCCCTTGTTCCCTAACTCTACGTATAGCATAGAACCGTATGTTGGAAAGTAGAATGTCTGTAGTTCAAAGTATGAATATCCTTAACCGTTTTCTCTAAATAGATAAGGTTATCTATCGTTCATAATAGTTGGAAATGCATGTTTATCAACAAGTTTATTTTACTAATGGAAGTGTGAGCATGTTGAATACACAACCTTTACTCTAATAAATATGTGTTGTTTTGAATTTTCCACAAAGGAAGAAAGAACGTTTTTTTTCCAAAGATAAGATTTATTGTTGATAGAAGTATTCGTATTTTGATCTTATAATGGGTAGGAACATGCTTACATGAATTGCTTGTATTACTTGTGGTATAATATTGAATTGGATGATCTTGTTAGTTTAGTTTCAAGGTTTCAATGAATGGTTAATGATTATATGTGAAAAGTCCAACCGCGGAGTCAATGCTTGAAAACGAGACACGAAAATCGAGAAAGTAGAAACATGACACCTAGGGTGTGGTTAATGAAAAGATGTGTTTCGATACCCCGGAAGTGGTAGCCCATTGTGTGTAAGGATTTTGAAAACCGCAATGTGGCCGGACTTGGTAGCCCATTGTGTGGTGTGTGTTGCCATGGGACCGGACGTGGTAGTCTCATTGGAGGTAATTTAATGTTTGTGAAAACCGCAATGTGGCCGGACATGGTAGCTCATTATGAAGATTGCCAATGGGGTCGGACGTGGTAGCTTCGTTGGTAATGTGGCTTGGTTATCCGCAGAGAGGAGCCAATGCAAGTTTTGTGTGCCAATGGGAACCCGGTGCGGCGGAACCATTGTAAAGATACTCGGGAGACCAGAACGGCGGAACTAAAGTTGGGTGTGTTAAAAATGATTTTGAAAATATTGATTTGGTAAGTGATAAATGGAGACACGGTCCACGACGAGTCACGTAGAAGAAACTCAGAAAACCATGGGACACAAACGATAGTTGATTAGCGAATGTGAATGTATCATTGTGAACTATTTTGTTAAATATGCATGTATTATGTGGAAATCGTTAATATTACGATCTACTGTTTGTAAATTAAGGATTAGTGGATATGGATTATTTTATTGAGCTTTTGTAGCTCATGGTGTTACCTTTGGCGACCCTGACATATTATACTGGTGGCGATGCTTGTATAATATGTCAGACTTTGAAGATGATCAAAGTGAGCTGTACACTTTGGAGGCCTTTGGTGCTGAGGAGCTGGCTAGGATGGAGGAGCAGGCAGAACTATAGTTAGGAACCCTAGTTTCCCTCCCTTTTGTAATGAAAATACTCTTATGGCGGTTGTGATGTAATAATGAGCCAGACTCATTTTAAAGTTGCAATAAAATTGTCAATTTGACGTACCCAAAATTGGGGGCGTTACAGAGAGAAGGAATCTTTCATTTCATGTGTGACAGAAATAATAGCATCTCTTAGCTATTTATACAAAGCTTAACTACTTGATTAACTAAACTAACTAATCAACTAATGCTAACAGTAGTGCTACCAACTGGGCATTTTGGGTCCCACTATCCCTGCCTAGCTCCTCGCCAAAAGACGAGTATCCTGAACGAATGCTCCTACCAAGCATTATTGGTCCCGCAACCCCTGCCCTAGCACCAGACCCCATAGGTGGGCCTAGTTCATGTGTTTGCATCGTTCATGTGTCAACAAGTTCTAATTCAAATATTCCACATCCATAATATGACAAAAATCAACAGTTCAAGTCAAACGTATCATGACTCAACCCTTGGGAAATGTTTTATGCCCATAGATCTTATTCCTGTGTTTTGACAGCTACCACCCATCACTTTTAATCATATCTTCCTGGGTACTACAAACTCTAATGTGATTTTAGTGGTATTGGAAAGCTAACTTCACATCCTCAAAATCGATATATAATATGCAAGATTTCATTACCGAAAGAAGAAGGTACAACTGTTCGAAGTTAGAAGTAACCACCATGTTTTGGCAGACTGACACACCTCCACTCCTATAGTCATAACTTTTTGTGTACTTAGAATTTTAACGTAATTTTGGTGGTAATGGAAAGATGACTTCAAAACCTCGAAATCGATATATAATTTACGTGAATTAGACATCAGACGAGGAAGTTATGACCATTGAAGTTGGCCAAACCAAACCAAACCAAGCCGAGCCTTACGTCCCAATCACTTAGGGTCGGCTCCATGAATCTGTTTTCTCCATTGGACTCTGCCAAGTGCCACTTGTTCAAACAGACCCATTATACTCATATCTTTGCGCACTACAGCATCTAATGTCAATTTAGGTCTACCCCTTCCCGTAACATTGCTACCTAGAGCTAACCTAGAAAATAAACAGATCAGCAGAAAATGAGATAGCAAGCCAAACAATGTTCAATGGCATATTCAAACACCAAATCCGCTCATAAACACATAGTGAGAATTCCCTACCTCAAGCTTGAGAGCAAAACCCAAGCGATTTAAAGCAAGCCCTACCTCCAAATGTTAAAATCAACCAAAAAATGTTCTCTCCAAGCAAAGGCATGCAATACCCAAGCTCTTGATCACAAAAAGGTGGTGGATTCGAGGTGGGTCTGAGTATTTTGGAGGTGTATGAGTGAGTGACAGTGGGAGAGCTCGTGAGAGAAGAAATGTTGTCAATAGAAGACTAAGAAAAGTAATGTTCAATTATATGTGCATTATTCGTATTCTCCTCCTTACTCCTATAAAAGGAGAAGGCCTCCACCGATATAAAGGCAGACTTAAGCAATATATCTGTTGTGTTTATATCTCTTGTGTTTGTACTCTGTTGATCCTAACCTACTTTGTGTTTGTACCCACTTCGTGTCTGTTAACTTGGTATTAGAGCCAATGATGTTTATTCCAGCATAAACCCTTCTGGAAACTTCTTTCCAAAACTACCTCAAATCTTTTCTAAAAGGAAAAATTGAAGCGTATGCTCTGTGGTTGCCTTTTAAAGGATCCTCCACATCAGAAACTTCATTAACTATTTTGGTTAAAGAATTTTGTATTAGTGGGTTAAAAGTACCTTGAGACTTTTGGTTTTGAGCGGTGTGTCTCGGTTTATCTACCCTAGTATATAGAATTTTATTAATCAAAATTAGTTAAAAGATTTTACATTGAAAAAAAAGATTTGTTGTATGAGGAAACGAAGAACCCAGACTTTTATCCATAAAAAATGAATACTTGTTTTCCACCTATTCCTCTGCTACTCTCTTTAGTCCTTCAAGATCCACCAGTAGAAATTCCTCCACTTCTTCTTCTAATCTTGAGTACTTGTATGAGTTTGAATATCTACCTGATGATAGTAAGGTTCCCCTTACTGATCTTCCTTTCCTAAACCCATATAATGCCTTTGTAGACCACAACCTCTGAAAAAGACTGTCTAACTCTTCTCCACAAAACGTCCAACCTCGTAAAAGAGTATGTTCAAGCCTCCAAGTTTGATCAATGTTTCATAGCAGCTACAGAAGCTGAACAACTTTTGCCTTGGAAATCCAGTTGATTTGCCTCACCTTTGGCAACAAGGATTTACCCATCTTCACTTTGGAGCAATCAGATTGGCTATCACTTTCCATGGCAGAAAAGGTTTACCTGTTACTTCCAGACTTGCTCTGGAAGACACCAGGTTTCTACAGTACCAGCACGCATGCATTGCTACTGTCCAAACCACGTTAAATGCTGGAACTGTGATCTTTACCTTTTACCCCAATTTCAACATGCCACTAGCAGATCCTCATTTGCTATCAGCCTTGAAAGTGTAAGTTCAAATTGGTGGTTCCCAAATTTCATCACATATGCAGCAACCCTTCACTACCAAATGGCCTATCGCCTTCAAAACCATGCCTTTGACATGTCATTACCTTCCTCCACAGATGAAGCCCTTTTCCTAACTGTCAACGCACCTCACCAAGCTTCTTGTGTCCATGTTCCACGTCAGATTTCCGTCCTGAGCTTCTCAAGCTTCTCCCAGAGTCTTGGGTTACAGCTTATGAGAAAAACCAACAAAAGCCCATCCCAGTTCAATCCTCAAATCCAACTTTCATCCAAAACCTGATGGTACAGTAGAGATTTCATTCCAAAAGAAGTCTCTGCCTCATCCTCCACCCATCCTGTCATTTTTCCCTCTAGAATTGACATGTTTGTAGATGGTTCTCGACCTGGCCCTCCAATTAAATATTTCCAACCCAGTGGCCTTCCAGTCTTCTATTTCAAAAATCCAGAAACAGGTCATTGTTATTTTGATGCCTGTGACTGTGATGAGTGTCTAGAAGACAGTCTTCTAGAAGATGAAGAAGACTTTGAAGAACCATGTCCATATGTCCTCCGTCACCTCCCACTCCTTGTAAATCTCCACCTCCTCCTCAACCTCCATCTGATGATGGCTCTTCGAGTCAACCAAGTGGATGTTTTATGTTCACCTCATCTCCTTCCTGGACTGAAGCAGATTTCCTCCTTTGGAATTTCATATTCTCAAGAAAGAACGACCCACCGTCATAAAATTCCAGATCCTACTACCATTCTCCCTGATGGTAGCACCAAAGCAGTGTCAGCAGCAGAAGCAGCAATAAATTGGCAGTCAGCAAATTCTTTGGCTCAAAACAAAATTTTCAGAGAATTGCTAACTCTCAGCAAAATTTGGAGAATGTTGTCCATAAGAAGTTATCATCTTTGGAACTTCTTATCAGAGATTTGCAGCAGAAAATTCAAAATGTTCACCAGGAACTTCTCCAGATGGCATATGCAAACCAAGCATTTTCAGCAGCTTTTTACCAAAAGGATGCTGAAATGAAGCATCTAAAAAATCAGCTTCATTCACTT
Organism: Rhododendron ovatum; assembly: GCA_019656835.1. NCBI lineage: Eukaryota > Viridiplantae > Streptophyta > Magnoliopsida > Ericales > Ericaceae > Rhododendron > Rhododendron ovatum. The sequence continues at coordinate 47,760,503 of CM033798.1, forward strand.
CAAGCTCAGCAGTATTCTCAGCAAAAAAGCCCATTTGACATGTTCACATCTTCCTCTCAACAAAGTTTGTTTGGGTATCCTCAAATGTCTCAACCCTTACCTATAAACCCTACCTCAGAATTTGGTGAGTCAAGCTCCATCTTTGGAAGCTCATCAACTTTCCTTCCTCCACCAAAAAGACCATCTCCACCAAAACTTCCTTTCCCAAAGCCCAGATAAACCTATCCAACCTCCAACAGTTCCGTCTCCACCAACTACCTCTACCTCTACCTCAACCTCAATTCCTACTACCTCCACTCCTTCTAAACCAGATGATCCAAATTCAAAGTTACCTCAGTTAATGGTTTAGTCAACTTCTAACCCTTCCAAAAATCTAATTTCCACTCTCCTACATATCTTAGCCACTATACCAGAAACCCCTTCACCTGAACCAACCATTGAGTTTGATTCGGATTCTGAATCTACTCACTCTATTCCAATTCCTCATGTTTTCATGATGAACCCAGATCTTCCTAAAGAACGTGTTGAAGATCCTATTATTGAAGAAGGTCTTGAGTTTGATACACCTTCACCTCTAGAAATCCCAACCTTTGATTCCTTCTCACATTCAATCCATACCCAAGGTTTCTCCTTTGATAACATTCCCCCATCAAAATGGCTGGATAAGCTTTATGAGATTCATGCTTGGTGCACTGCTGCTATGCTTTCCAAATGCTACACTGAGTATTGTTATTACTAAGTGTACAAAATTCCTTGGCCGTCTTCGTCAATGGTACTTGGCTCTTGGTGAATACCGACAGTTGCAGCTTAAACAATTGCCAACCCTTGATCAATTCATCTCAGTCCTGCATACTGAGTTTCTTGGACCACAACAACACAAAAGAGTTTGTTCGAGAAGAATATCTCAGCATGAAGTGTTGTTCATTCAAAGAAAAGATCTGAGATTCATTATGACCGTATGTCTCAGAGATTTTATCTTCTCAACGGCATGGATGATGTCAACCTCAAGCAAGCTTTCTCAATTCCCTTCCTGAACCATTGGGAAATGAGACAACAAGGTTACTTCAAACAAAAGGATTGACTGAATGCAACATCTCTTGGCGGTATTTACCAGCACTCTTTGATTGCCTTGGAAAAATTGTGCAATCACCAGAAATTCCTCAGAACTCTTGAAGAACAGGGAAAACTTCTTGGCAAAGCATGTGATGACCAGACTCTCTATAAAGTGCAAAGACAAGAAGTGCACTTGCCGTCCTTCATATCGGAAGTCCAAACACTTTCAGAAATGGAAGTTCCATCTCCTGGCAAAGTTTTCAAAATCTGGCAGGTTCTCACGCCGGAAAAAATGGAAATTTTTCAAGAAGAAAAAGTTCAGAGGGCAGCGAAAGTCTGATCGCTGCTACATATGCAAGAAGAAAGCACTATGCAAAACAGTGTCCAAATAAAGCAGCAAGAGACAAATGGTGAGCTCTTGGCTCTCATTGATGATAATCTTGAAGATGCCGATGTTGAATCATTTTCATTGATGATGAAGCAACAGCTGAAGCAGTCCTAGCATTCACCTTTTGATTCAGATGATTCATCAGAATCAGATGACTCTTCTGATGATTCTGACTCATTCTATGAAATCCAAACATTGTTCTCAACATCATGCTGGCTCAACCTTAGCCAAGGTCAAAATCTTGCTTGGAAAATATGAGAAACCCATACCAGTATTTTCTTTGATACTGGTGCAGCAGCCTCCATTCTCAACCCAGCAATCCTTCCCAGATCCTACTGGCAATCATGTTTTAGACCCTTTACAGCAGCCAATGGAGAAACTTTTGTTATCACTCTGATCAGTAAGCCTATTACCATCCAACTTTTCCCAGGATACACCATAAAACACCAAGTCTATGGTTCTGATCTCCCAGGAAAAGATTTATTGTTAGGCTTTGATATTCTCCAAAATCTCAGCAAAGTTCCTGGCTCAAAAAAGGTTTGAAATACAAAAACTACCTGTTACCCTGGACCACCCAACCAAATCTCTTTTCCATAGAAAATTTGTCCTCCATCAAAGAAGCCATAATCCAAACTTCTTTGTGCTGAATCATTCAGTTCCTCACCAAATGCTCCAACCCACTTGGAAAAATCCAGATTTCTTCATTTTTAAGAAAAATGAAGACATCAACCCACCAAAGCACCCATCATGGAATGAACCCAGAACATTACCAGCTTGCTCTTCAAGAGCTCCAGCAACTCCAGTCAGAAGGTTGATTGAGCCCACAACCTCTCAGTGGGCATGTGAAGCATTTTATGTGAACAAAAGGACAGAGCAGATAAGAGGAAAGCTTCGCCTGGTTATCTACCAGCCTCTTAATCATTTTTTGCAGGATAACAAATCTTCCTCAGTGTTCTTTTTGCAAACTTGCCTAAAGCTCAAATTTTCTCAAAGTTTGACTTGAAAGCAGGTTTTGGCAGCTGGGCATCCATCCAGATGATCGTCCCAAAACTGGTTTTTGCATTCCAGACCACTTCCAGTGGTCAGTCATGCCTTTTGGATTGAAAACAGCTCCATCTTTATTTCAAAAGGCCATGATTCGGGTATTTGCTCCCATTCTATCCTCAGCCCTTGTCTACATTGATGACATCCTATTTTTCCCAGATATTGAGTCTCATGCTGTTCTACTACAAATTTTCCATTCCCTAGTCCAAACCCATGGTATCATGCTCTCAGAGAAAAAAATATTTCTTGCTCAACGGTCAATATGCCCTCCAACCTCATATAACCTCCCAACTTGACCATTTTCCAGATGAAAATCTCACAGTCAAACAAGTTCAACAGTTCCTTGGAATTGTTAACTATATGGCTGATTTCATTCCCAACCATGCCCAATACTGAACTCCTCTCTCAGCTCTACTAAAGAAAACCCTTCCTCCTTGGTCAGTCCATTGTACCAAAGCTGTAAAAGACCTTAAAGCCATAGCCGAAACTCTTCCTCCATTAACCATACCTTCAGATGGAAGAGAGTCCTTCAGACAGACAGATGCCTCTGATCTATATTGGGGAGCAGTTCTTTTGGAAGAAAATTCAACAAAAGCGCAGAATTTGTGGATACAAGAGTGGTGCTTTCTCTCCAGCAGAACTTCATTACCACTCTACTTACAAAGAAATTCTGGCAATAAAAGGAGCATTGAGAAGTTTGAATTTCATCTAATCGGTCATCATTTCTAATTGAGACTGATATGATGAGTTTCCCAGCATGCCCAAGTTCAAACAGAAGCACCTTCCAAAGGCACAGTTACTCAGATGGGCAAATTGATTTTCCAATTGAAATTTTGATACTGTTCACGTAAAAGGAAAAACAAATGTCCCCCCTGATTTTTTGTCCATACTTAAAAAAGAAATCAACCAATTTTCAAAAATAAAATCACATTCCTTTGTTCCTGGTTGTTTTCCAATGATTTCCTGTTTCCACCCAGTTAATCTTTCTGTCCATCTTCAGTGTCAAATTTTGGAGTTAACCCTTCTTTCTAGGTGTGTCCAAATGTGTCAAAACCTTCAACATCTCTGTATTTTCAAGTATGGTCTTGATGAAGGTCCCATAAAAGGTTACCTTTCCATCATGTCTATCCCTTTCTCACCCAGTTTGAAGTGTCTTACCACAATGTCTTTTATTTCAAAAAAGAAGCCTATCTCCTCTTATGGTATTTAGTCGATGTGTATACTATAAGTGTCTGTTTTAATAAATCAGCAGTCTTGGTTTATCTGGCTCATGCGGCGTTCAATCAGGTCCATCCTCCAGAAGATTTCTTTTTGAAATTTCTCTTGCTCTTCGGAAGCATATCCTACTGGCAACAGAAGATCAGACAAATCCCCAACAGTGTAGGCGAAGATCTCCAATTTGCTTTTTGGACAAGTCGCAACAACAGGAGTCATCCCAAATAGATGGTTCTATCACTTGGCAGAAAGGAGTATCACACTATATTTCTCTCTGCATATCAAAGTCTCAGAGCATCCAAACACAGTGGAAATTATCTTGTCATGACTCAAACACTGTGTTCACTCAATGGATTGACACCTGCAGAAGTTCCTCATCTCTCCTCCATTATGAATCTGCAAACTGAAAATTCAATGATACTTATCCGGAAGAATGGCGCCAAAATATCCGCTATTTTGGAACAGTATTACTTAACTGACATAACTGAAGACTATTCTGGAAGTAGTGGTTCAGATAATCCAGAGTGACAATCATGTGCTCATGCCACATGTTTCTCTTTCCATTTCCAGATGATGGTGAAAAAATAATTGGTGTTTACTGTTATGTACTATTTATATTAATGGTATTATTGGTCTGTAATAGGAGTAATGTAATATACAGTAATATAAAGTACATGTCCTTCCTTTCAAGCAAGGGTGAGTTGTATGTACGTATGTATTGAAGTGTCATAGTCAATAATTGGTGTAATAAGTGTAATCGTCCTTGTAGTCAAGATATGTTTGTTTGTAGTCAAGAAATGTTGTCAGTAAAAGGCTAAGAATAGTAATATTCAATTATATGTGTATTGTTCGTATTCTCCTTCTTACTCCTATAAAAGGAGGAGGCTTCCACCGATAAAGGCAGACTTAAGCAATATATTTGTTCTGTTTATATCTCTTGTGTTTGTACTCTCTTGATCCTAACCTATTTTATGTTTATACCCATTGCGTGTAGAGGGAGACGTGAGTTTGGTGGGGAAGAAAATGGTCAAGGGATTTTTTCTTTCCGACATACAAGTGTGTCTATATAAGTTTAATTACTCCTTACACAGTTACACCTCTCATACATTAAGGGACTCGGGGAGCCTGTGGTGAGCTCCCTTACCATAGCGTTGTAGTGAGTTCAAAACTATGTCCTTTTGGTTAATGAGCCACACGCCTCAAACTCTAACATATGCTCTGCAAAGTAGGGGATAATAATTCCTAAATACTGATGAAAATCAAATACGAGCCCTAAAAAGACAGTTTTCCCGCTCCTGAACGATTCACTTCTCCAGCGTATCAATGGCTCCCTTGTCGCCGACACCTTTTCCTCGCCACCACCGGCGTCGTCCACCGTCGATCCTTTCCCTCCGGTGTCTCCCATCTCCACGGCTTCATCCCCTCCTTCGTCACCCAGAATCGCCATCGATTCATCCCAACTGGCATCTCTAAAACAGTAAGAATCACTTATTCACATTGTTTAATGCAATTAAGGCATTGTTTACTACTCCAGTTTTGAACAATCATTGTTTAATACGCCCTAGGCATAATATTCTATTCACCATTGTATAAAGTTAAGCTTTACTGTTTCTTTCTTATTAACCTTAATGTTCTCAACATAATTTTAGAATGGACGATGGTGGACTTGAAGAGCGAGAAATTGATTGGTCCAAAGATTACTCTCTTGGATTTGGAATGGAGTTGATATAGAGACTGCTGCGTATGATTTTTATAATTATCACAGAAGGGTTATGGGATTTAGCGTTAGGAAAAGTTATCTTACACGAAGCAAGAAAGATGGTATTTTGATAAATCGAAAGTTTGTTTGTAGTAACCAAGGTAAAAGGGGAATAGACAAACAGAGCTTGGTAGTTGAACAACCTCGAAAATAGACGAGAACCAATTGCGGCGCGTTCATGTATATATCATTTAGTCGAGAAAAATCAAAATGGAGTGTGAAGAATTTTGAAGAAAAGCACAACCACATTTTACATATTTCCGAAACTGTTTATAAGATGCGATCTCAAAGAAAGATACATGAGGCACAAGCTTTAAATATCGCTATAGCGGTTTATCGCTCAAGGCATCACATGATCTTATTAGTGCTCAAGTAGGGGGGAAGGGAAATGTAGGATTCACACAAGAAGACCACAAAAGTTTTTTGCGTTCAAGAAGACAAAGGAGCTTACAATATGGTAAAGCAGGAGCTTTGTTGGGATATTTTCAAACTAAGGCTGCTGAAAATCCTTATTTTTTCTATCGCCCTCAATTGGATGTCGATGAGCATAATACTAACATTTTTTGGGCTGACCATGAAATGATTACTAATTATGGAGTTTTTGGGGATTCTGTATCTTTTGACACAACATTTCAAACAAATAAAGATTGTCGCCCAAAAAAAAAACACCCTTCCACATTATATTACACATTTAACCACAACCGAAGCAATACTGCTCATGAGTCCATGGAAAGTGAAAAGGCCAAAAAATGAAGATGGCAAACACTTTTGATACGGTCTATATGGAGGGAGTCAAACGAATCGAGGAGGACAAAAGGAATCAATTAATTTTATTACTTATATGCCAGAAGTTTTTGGGAGGGATATGTGTATGTTTGATTATTGGTATTTTTGTCCAAAAAAAAAAAGTTGATCATTTCAAAAACAATTAATGAAGAGTTTATAGCTAGTGTTTCAAACTTAGATTTCTTATACAAACAAACATAAATGAAGGAGAATATATATGTAGTCTCTATCATAAGCCTATGGGGTATACGTTAACAAAACCCTTTCTTTATTTATTTAATTTTTTTTTGACATTTCTTAATTCTAATCTACTCTATCCTAAGGACTTAGGAGGGGGATGAGTGCTTACAGGAAAGGAACCCTTCTCATATGCATGAGAGTATAAGGGAGACACACCACCCCCGCCCCCCCACCACCCCCCCCCCCCCCCCCCCCCCCCCCCCCCCCCCCCCCCCCCCCCCCCCCGCCCCCCATTCCCGTTTTAGGTATGAAAAAATTGAAAAAAAAATAGAAGTCCCCCTAACTAGCCATGAACAAATATATGAAAATTTTATAGCGAATAAATTAAGTTTGTTACTTTCTCAAAGAAACATAGTGTGGTCTCTTTCTAAGCAATAAAAAATTAGGAAAGTCTATACAAAAAGATTTTAGTGCACAGATTCGAAAACAGATTTGTCTGGAATTTATCGTCCCGAAAATTTTATCTCATTATTTTGTGAGATCCGTATGCATCGAACAAGTCCAACTACTTTTCTATCCGGTCCTGTGACAACATTATGTGCACAGTATACGTCGGGAGTGTTTGGCACCCTACTTATTCACTTCCCATTATCTCATTTTGGCATTTTGATTGTTCAGCATGGGCAAGCAAAACTCATTTTGCTAGAATGGTTTTTCCAATTTCATGTTTAGAGAAGAGAAGAGAAGTGAGAGTGAGGGCAAGAGGAGCTTTTTGACTTTTTAATTTTGGTTAACATAAAGACGTATAAAATTTATATTCTGCACATATCTTTCAAATACTACTCCTGTTCAAAAATGCATTCTGCACATATCTCCTGATTTCAAAACACATTTTGACCATAATACGAAAAGCCAAAAAGTCAATAAGTAAAAGCCAACAAGTAGGGCTCTTAAACACAGTATAAAATTAGGCATTTTCTTTCTCATACATGTTTTGTTCTGGAGCGGTTTGTTCCCAATTTCAAAATCCCCCCCGCTCTTGTCAGTAATTTATTTTAATCAACAGGTATCTGTAATCTTAACGTGGTGAGATTAATAAGTATTTAATAACATGGAGCTCGAAATATAATTGAGATAAGGACTATAGTGCATTATAATTCTGTAGTTGGGTGAATTATAATTAGTGAAATAAGAAAATGAATCCTAGTGGGATTATAGTTTCTTATTTGCACTGAGAGCCCGAACTTATTACCCCTTAGCTCCCTAGTGTAGCCCTATATATATGTCATTGCGTTCTCTAGTTTCGAACATAATTTCAATACATATGAAATTAAGCTATGAGAAAGAGAACACAGAGGTTGCGTTTGGTGTCCGCGCTTAGTAATGCAGTCGAGACGTAGGGGAATACGCTAGAAGATTGTAAGGTACGATCGAGCAAAATTCATGATATACAGCAAGGTGTGCTGTAACTAGTTCAACTAGCGTCCGTGTCGCGGGAGTTGAGATAAAACCCTAGTTCCGTCTTGTAGAGTTTTGCGAATTTTTTTGTTATCTAATCTGTACGCGTCATTACTGGGTTCGGTGAATTGTTTCCCAATAGTGGTATCAAAGCACGCTGTAATCACGCGAATGGATTAAACAGTCCATGTTGTCTGTAGGTTATAAAGGGTAAAACGTAGAACTGTGCTAACCCTTGTTTTGCAGCATTCTTACCCATCTATTATGATCACATGATTTTTTTGTTGATTTTATGTGATTGGATCCCATGATAATTTTTTTCATGGTTATTGTTATTTATTGGTTACCACGATTATTTTATGTGATTGTAATAATTAACGTAGCATGTGAACTCCAATGGAGGCATAAGATCGATGTATGCATGTTTCTTTGATTGTAATAGCATTCGACGGTTATTCGGAGATTGAAGATGTTAGATACAGAAGATACAAGTTGTTTGGCTTGCAAAGATTTTTTTTAGATTCGTAGAGTCTAATTGCAGGGCTATTTCAACTCAGTAAACGTTAGAATTAGAAAATCTGCTCCTCACGGAAGTTGTAGATAATTGAATTTTGAATTCAACCCAATTTAAATCACTTCAATCGGAGGTAGGATGAGGAAGATATGGCCAAAATACTAAAGGTTGTGCAGTTTACACGGAAATATATCAAATCCGAATTATCTTGCCTAAGTACAGTTGGATTTTGGTTTCCTTGATTGATTCAAAGTATCTAATCCTTCCACACAAGTATGGCTGAAGGAGTTCAAGTTATGGAATGATTCCTTATTGCTTAAGGATTTCAAGTTATTGAAAGATTCCCTCTCTTTCAAGGATTTCAAGTTATAGAAGAATTTCTTGCCGTTCAAATATTGCATCCTTGACCATAATAGCTGGATTTTTTATGAGGAATTTTTAGGCCGGCCCCAAAAATTAGATTCGGTCTTAATTTAGTCCTGTATAATTATTTGTATTTTTATTTCAACCATGCCTCTTCACTTGCATCAAGCGTATAGAACTAGAGAGCATCTAGTATAGAAAAATTATCCAATACTCTATGAGCACTGGTGAACCACTAAAACATTGTTTAAATTTCAAAAAGTCATATCTTTTGTTGTAGATATTCATTTTAAAAAAAATTATATTTTTGGAACCTACTCGACGATATCTACTAAACAAGATCCATATTGAATATGAAATTATGAAAGATTAAAAAAATACCATTTGCTATGAGAAAATTCTATGAGAACTGTTTTTATGAAAATTGTCTATGAGAACTATTTCTATGAGAACTGTCTCTATACGAATTATTTCGGACAAAAATACCCTTAGCCATGTGAGCTGGTTATGAGATCTGTCAATTCTCATAGTTAGTTCCATGAGAATTATTTGAAATGGCTATGTGAACTTGAAAATACACAGTTCAAATAGTCTCAACACACACTAAAATACACAGTTTTCATAGAAAATACGTAGTTGTCATAGAAATACATAGTTCTCATGGACAATACTCAATTCTCATAAAAAATACACAGTTCTCATAGATAATTGTCATGGACAATACACAGTTCTCATAAAAAAATATACAGTTCTCTTAGAAAAAGTACACTGTTTCCATAGAAAATATACAGTTTTTATAGACAGTTCTCTTGTATAATACACAGTTCTCATAGAAAATGCATAGTTCTCATATAAAATACACAATTCTCATAGAAAATAAACAATTCTTATAGAAAATAACAGTTCTCATGGAAAATTCATAGTACTTATAGACAGTTCTCATGGACGAATACATAAATCTCATAGAAAATACACATTTCTCATAAGAAAAAATACAGTTCTCAGAGAAAATACACACACAAACAAAAATTGAACAATTTTCTGAAGTAGCAAAAAATTAAACAAATTCATAGCACCCAGCTAAAATCCAGCCAAGTGTAGCAGTAGTAAAAAAGTAAGGCTAAAAATAAAATAGTTAAAAGAAAAAGAAAATAGAGAAAATCCTCCGCCGCCATTTCTCTATACCTACCTAATAAAATCCACAAAGTCTCACGACACACTAAAATAAATAATTCATACATGCAGTTCTCATAGCCGACAACATAATTCACAGTCTTACCACATACTAAAATAAATAATTCGCATATGGAGTTCTCATAGTCCACCGCACAGTTCACATAGCCTTTCCGTACACTAAAATAAGCAGTTCTCATAGCCCACCGCACAGTTCACATAGCCTCATGACACACTAAAATAAACAGTTTCCCATATGCAGTTCTCATAGCCCACCGCAAAGTTCACGCAGTCTCACGATACTAAAATAAATAATTCGCATATGCAGTTCTCATAGCCTACCGCACAGTTCACATAGCCTCACGACACACTAAAATACACAATTCACATATGCAGTTCTCCTAGCCCCCGCACAGTTTACATAGTCATACCATACACTAAATTAAACAGTTCACATATGGAGTTCTCATAGCACACAACACAGTTCACATAGTTTCACCACACACTAAAATAAACAATTCTCATATACAGTTCTCATAGCCCACTGCACAGTTCACATAACCTCACCACACTTTAAAATAAACAGTTAAACAGTTCGCATATGTTGTTCTCATAACCTACCGTACAATTCACATAGACTCACGACATATTAAAATAAATAATTCACATATGCAGTTCTCATAACCCACTGCACAAATGCACATAGCCCTAACACACATAGTTCACATAATTCAATATGCAGTTCACATAGACAATAAATACACAATTCACATACCCTCACAAAACAATTCACATGCTACAATTTGGGGTCTAAAACAAAAAGCAAAAAATTCACCTTAATTTAGAATATGGAGTATATGGATCTGTCCCTTTTATGATCTGATAACACCTAATAATTCCTACACAAATCACTAGTTTCCTGCATTTTCCAATACCGAAGACAGCGTCGGAGTCCCCATCACCAACAACGTCATCTACGGGAGATGTGAGAGCTAGAAGCTGGCAATGGGGTTCAGGGTCCCAGCGATCTTGAGCCGATGGAGGAGAGAGGATTTGTTGAAGAAAAGATCGTTGGTTCTAAGGGGACCTCGTCGGAGTCGACGTCTTTGGTGACGGAGGCAGAGCTCAAGAGGGAAAGGAGGATTTCAGATTTTACAGTTGCCGTTGGACGATTTTGTTGCAGAAATTTGTTCCTTAATTTTTCTGTTTGATTTGATCAAGAAGAGGAGTTTAACTTCACGATGTCATCTTGAGCCGATGGAGGAGAGAGGATTTGTTGAAGAAAGGATCGTTGGTTCTAAGGGGACCTCGTCGGAGTCGACGTCTTTGGTGACGGAGGCAGAGCTCAGGAGGGAAAGGAGGATTTGCAGATTTTATAGTTGCCGTTGGACGATTTGTTGCAGAAATTTGTTCCTTAATTTTTTTGTTTGGTTTGATCAAGAAGAGGAGTTTAACTTCACGATGTCCCCTTTTCTGGTTGGCGATCATGATCTCATCGAGAGCGACGAAGGAGAAATAGTCGGCATCGGAGAGAGCGGTGGTGGTGGCGCAACGGCAAAGGCAGCGGTAGCGGAAGTCTTCTTTGTCATCCTCTTCCAACTAGTCATCGTTGACCTCGCCATTGGAGGCTTCGTCGAGAACTGATGGGTGTAGTTTGAGAGAGAAAGTGAGAGTGTGAGGGCGAGGGGCACAAAAGTCAAGAATCAACATACCCGAACCTATTTAGGTTCGAAAAAATATTTCAGGGTTGGTTTCAAACCGAGGCTAAAAAACAGGGGCGACTTCTAATTTTCTAATTTTTTATCTTTTGTTTCCATATTATTTGCATATGTGATAGTTTACCATATTGGGACAACATGGTAATATTTGGCCTTTGATCTATATCACAATTTATTTGCAAACTGAAAAATTTGATAACCCTTTCAAATTTTTTAAATAACTAAGTGGGAGTGGGAATTTATTTTGGATAAATCCCATGGTCTCCATTCCTAGTTTGTAGATGATATAATTAATTTTATGTGTTGGTTTTGGAACCTTCCTCCCTATCGGACAAAATTAATTGTGGCATCATCAGTACAAACTTCCTAAAGGGATAGCTCTAAGATAATTATTGTGTGGGTCACTTCTCCATCTGAGGTGGTTCATAACGGAACAATAGGTCTAAAAGCAAGGTAATGGTATACACTTAGCTATAAATAATAATATCCTCTCCATCTGAGTCATTGTTATTATTTATAGGATTGAAACAATATTGACTATTTAATTTTACTTGGCATGGTCTTGTATCTAGATAGTAAAATTAAAAGGTTGTGCCTATCTACATGAATAATGAAGAGTAGACGACCTTCCCATCGAGGCATGCTCACGGTGTCTAGGGTTGCCAATGTTTTTCTTTTAACATGTAGTTGAGGGAACCAATATTAAAATGAAATTCAAGTTCTTATTACCCTTCATAATTGTTGTTATGTGATTCTCATATTCAAAAATGGGTTTTTTCAATCCACTTGCAATTATTCTCAAAAAAATAAACTTACTAGATCGAATTATATTGACTGGAAAAGGAATTTGGATATTGTGTTAACTGTTGAGCGGCACAAATTTGTGTTGTCTGAGGTATGCCCTCCTGGATCTAATGAGAATGCCACAGAACAAAAAGCAAAACCTTATAAAAATTGGGTTAAGGCTGATAAGATGGCACGATGTTATATTCTGGCTTCTCTGTCGAGCATATTGCAACATCAACATCAGTCTATGGAAACTGCTTATGATATGATGCTGAACCTCAGAAAAATATTTGGGGAGCAGAATCATGCAGGAAGGCTAGTTGCGATGAAAGAATTGGTGAGCATGACCCATGTTGTAGGGACCCCAATTAGGGATCATGTTCTGAAGATGATAGCTCTTCTGAATGAACTAGAGATCCTTGAAGCTGAAATCGATGGAAAAATTCAGATCGATTTTGTTCTTAACTCACTGCAGTTTGAGAGTTTTAAGCAGTTTTGCCTGAATTATTCTATATACAAAATGCATTTAACTTTGGCGAAACTTCTTAAAGAACTCCAAGCAGTTAAGGGTCTTGTGGGTGTGAAGAAACCATTTGTATTAGTGACATAAAATGATTCTACTTCTAAGTCGAAAGGCAAGAAGAAGCAGAACAAGTCTAAGAAGAAGGTTGCGGAACCAGTCACAGTGCCTTAAGGTGGAGTGAAAAAGTCTAAGGGCAAGTGTTTTCACTGAAAGCAGCAAGAACACTGGAAGAAAGAATGTCTGTTCTATCTCAATAAAGTGAACAATCAAGATAGATCTTTTCACTAGTTGTTGAATCACGTTTAGTGGTGTTATCTACCAGTACCTGGTGTGTAGATACAGGACCCACTAATCATGTTTGCAATTTATTGCTTGGGTTTCAGGAAATCAGATGACTCAGTGATGAAGAGATTTATCTGCACGTGGGTAATGCTACGAGAGTGGCAGCAGTTGCAGGAAATCTTATTTTAAATTTGAGTAACAATAGGAGTTTAATTTGAAGAGATTGTTTTTATGTTCTCACTCTGAGAAGAAACTCGTTTCAGTTTCTAAGTTGATTAAAGATGGATATTTGGTTTATTTTAGTAACTTAGTGGTTATTAAGTTGAATAAACGTTTTATCTATTCTAGTTCATTGGTGGATGATCTCTACATCATTAATCCTATATTTCCTACAGTGCAACTGCATGAATTGAATAACACTAATAATTTGCCATGTAAGAGAAATGAGCCTTCTAAATGGAACAAACTATCTTTAGCATGTACGCCTTGGTCATATAAATCTGAATAGGATTTCTAGACTGGTCAGGAATGAACCTTTAGGTTCATTGGAAGTTTCTCAACTTCCAGTCTGTGAATCCTATTTAGAAGGTAAAATGACAAAGAGGCCTTTTTTCAGCTAAAGGATATAGAGCCGACGAGCCGTTGGAATTGGTTCACTCTAATTTGTGTGGACCTATGAATATCCAAGCAAGAGGTGATTTTGAGTATTTCATCATTTTTATTGATTAATACTCAAGGTATGGATACATTCATTTGATTCACCATAAGTTTGAATATTTTGAAAACTTCAGGGAGTATAGGGTGAAAACGGAGAAGCATTAGAGTAAATGTCTCAAGACACTGCGATTTGATCATGGTGGCAAATTCCTCTTGGGAGAGTTTTGGGAGTACTTGTTAGCTAAAGGGATTACATCCTAGTTGTCAACACCAAGTATGCCACAACAAAATGGTATAGCAGAGAGAAGGAATAGGACTCTCATGGATATGGTGAGATCAATGATGAGTTATTCAGATTTACCTATTTTTTGTGGGGTACCCTAGAGGAACGAAATGTGGATTATTTTATAGTCCTAAGAATCATAAGGTCATTGTTAGCACCAATGCCCGATACTTAGTTAAGGACTATGTAATAAACCACAAACCCAGAAGCAAGATTGTTCTAGAGAAATTGAGAGGAGAGAGACCGACAAAGACTTCTTCAACACCAATAGAACAGGAGGTTACACTGCAAGAAAGAGTTGTTGACACATCGGTACCTCGTCGTAGTGGGAGGGTTGTTGTCCTACCCAATCGGTATACGTTATTGGGAGAAGCTTATGATATAATCCCTAAAAAACAACATGCCGAACCTTGCAACTACAATGAGGCACTAGAAGATAAAGATGCAAAATTTTAGCAAAAGGCTATGAAATCTGCATGAACACATTCACATAATGGTGCAACCAGATGGATTCATGGCAAAAAGTCAAGAGCACATGTTGTACAAGCTCAAGAAGTCCATATATGGGCTTAAGCAGGCATCTAGGTCTTAGAACATTCGTTTTGATCAAGCAATCTAGTCTTTTGGTTTTGATCAATGTCCGAATGAGTCGTGTGTGTACAAGAAGCGCAACGGAAAGTGGTGGTGTTTCTAGTGCTATATGTTGATGATATCCTGCTCATCGGAAACAATGTGGAAGTGTTGTCCTCAGTGTAGTGCGGTTATCCAGCCAATTCAAAATGAAGGACTTGGGAGAAGCCGGTCACATCCTTGGGGTTAAGCTTACGCAAGATCGAAAGCATAGGATGTTTGGCTTATCACAAGCTACTTATATCGATGAGATCCTTGCTCATTTTAGCGTACAGAATTCCAAGAAAGGGTTTCTTCTTTTCAAACATGGAATCGATCTATCCAAGGATCAGTCTCTTGAGATAGAAAATGAAGGCAGTTCCTTATGCTTCAGCAATAAGAAACCTCATGTATACTGTGCTGTGTACTAGATCTGATATTTGCTTTGCTGTAGCGCATGGTCATTAAATTTCAGTCTAATTAGGGCAGGAGCATTGGACTGCAGTGAAACATATTTTCAAGTATTTGAAAAGAACTAAAGATTATATGTTGGTTTACAAGTCAGAGAGATAGTTTGGTACACAGACTTAGACTTTATGTCAAATAAGGATTTTAGAAGTCTACCTCGAGATAAGTGTTTACCCTAAAAGGTGGAGCCATAAGTTGGAAGACTATCAAACAATCATGCATTGTTGATTCCATCATGGTGGTCGAGCTTGTGGCAGCTTCTAAAGCAGCCAAGGAGGCCGTTTGGCTCAGAAACTTCTTGATAGATCTAGAAGTGGTTCTTTCAATGCAATCAGCTATTACACTCTATTATAACAATAGTGGTGCAGTTACTAACTCTAAAGAGCCAATGACTCCTAAGAAGCGAAAACGCATCGAGTGTAAGTATCACCTAATTCGAGAGATTCTATAGGGAGGTGATGTGGCTATGACCAAGATTGCATCAGTAAACAACCTAGCAGATCCTTTTTTGAACAGCTTACAGGCTAAGACTTTTGATAGTCACGTAGAGGGAATGGGAGTGAGATGCGTGGCAATATGGTTTTAAGTCTAAGTGGGAGATTGTTAGAAATTATATTAAAAGTCATGGTTTTATGTGATGGATTAATATTTAATTACGAATTAGATTCATCCCTTTTTGATAAGAATTTTTATGGGCAATATTTGCATGATGTTATTGTATGTTGTGCATGTGTGTCTTTTATTCTACATAGTAGATGATCCAGTGTGTAGAGTACGGCTTACACATAGAAAATTTGATCATTGATTCTTATGAAATATAAGTTATGGTTCACAGTCTTGGATGAAATTTGACACACCATTGGTAGGACTGTAGCACAATGTTTTAGTAGATCTATCTTGAATACAAGGAATGATACTAGTTCCAACTCATTGTGCTAGTACACTTTGTGTGTATTGAACGATACTGTTTTGAGTGTCTTTGTACTGACTTCAAAAGATGATTAGGACCTCATGGTTATTATGAATACTTATGCTCTTAATCTAAAGATAATTATTGATACATTAAAGGGTGAGATCTTTTAAACAGTCAATAGTTTCGGTGAGTTGGGTCGCAACATTATGTATATGACAGTTATTAATTATTGATGAAATCCACATCCTAGTAGGGATTGATGATACCCCTTGAGTAAGCTTATAAGTGTCAATTATGTTAAACCCTGCAGGTGGGTATTTTTATCTGACATATCGAATAAGTTAAGCATGTAGTCTCAAGGTGTCAGATAAGTTAAGCAAATAGTCTCAAGGTCTTTATAAGATGGTGATTAAGTGGGAGATTGTCAATAATTTATTTTAATCAACATGCATCTGTAATCTTAACTTTGGGAGATTAATAAGTATTTTAATAACATGAAGCTCAAAATATAATTAAGATAAGGACGGATGTGCAATTATAATTCTATAGTGGGGTTAATTATAATTAGTGAAATAAGAAAAAGAATCTTAGTGGGATTAAAGTTTCTTATTTGTACTGGGAGCCCAAACTTATTACTCCTTAGGTCCCTAGTGTAGCCCCATATATATATATACATATATATATATATATGTGTGTGTGTGTGTGTGTGTGTGTTCTCTAGTTTCGAACATAATTTCAATACATACGAAATTAAGCTATGAGAAAGAGAACACGGATGTTGTGTTTGGAGTCCACTCTAAGTAACGCAATCGAGACGTAGGGGAATACGCTAGAAGATCGTAAGGTACGATCGAGCAGAATTCATGGCATACAGCAAGGTGTGCTGTAACAAGTTCAATCCGCGTTCGTGTCGCGGGAGTTGAGGTAAAACCCTAGTTCCTCCTTATAGGGTTTTACGAATTTTTTGTTGTCCAATCTGTACGCGTCATTACTAGATTTTGGGAATCGTTTCCCTACATCTCTCTTTGACTTGTTTCTCTTTCTCTCTCTTCGATTTGGTTTGAACTCGATTTGGGCGAAGGAGGAGAGGAGGGTTGTGGCGGCGGAGAAGAGGTTGACAGGTTGGCTGTAGAAGCCGTGGTATAACGAAATTTAGCCATTAAGAACCATTATAAGTCTTAATATATTATGAGGAATAACAAAATTTAGCTCTTAAGGGGTGTTCAAAATTTAATTAGACTTAAGGCTCCATTTTCCCCAATTTTTTTTGTCTAAAACTTTTTTTTTGGTATTATTTAATTTTTTGTTGAGTTTTCATCGTAATTTCTAAGGTTAATTATTCTTCTCAACAAGTGTAAAAATGTAGACTGATATTGAAAAAAATTTATATAAGACGACATTTAAAAAAAATCAAACATCTATTTGGAATTTTTTTCGCCTATTGTGAATATGTTTTGCTTTTGGTCATAGATTTTTATTTTTTTAACTTCTCTAGAATTTTTTGCTAGGGCTGTCATAATTGAGTAACTTAAACAATTAGCTTTATGTAAAATCAAATATTAGAAAACTAATAAATTGGTCTACAATTTTGACACAAAAAATATAATTTTTGGTTTTTTTTTTTTTTGCATTTTTGCTGTAAATTTAGTTTTTAATCATTTACTCGCATCTTTAAATTGAAAAATCATCTTTTGTTTTAACAACAATGACATTGGGTTGGACAATACACTATAAGTGTTTAAAGTTAACGGAGTTGGGTGTTCAAAATTGATTGAATTAATAAAGTGTTCAAATAAAGTGTTGAATTTGAAATACCTAAATTATCATGTATATGAAAAATAATTTAGGGTGTTCATGTATATGAACAAAACACACAAAATCGAAAAGACAAAAAATTACAGAGAATGAAGCCTTTAATAACTAATGAGCGTCCATTTAATTGCCATCATGTCATGCATTGACTCGCATTTTTCTTATATGGAACTAGATGTTCGAGCCAGTCTACGCACACCTCAAATTTGCCGATAACATAAAGATGCACGTGATTAAATAAGACTTAAAGATTCATCATCAAACCTCATCTCACGTAAGTATTCATCCCGGTCATTTTGAACTATTATGTTTTCATCCCCACTTTTAAATAAACCCAATATTACCCTTTTATATATTATATATGCACCACGGATCAAGTGAGGGATCCCTCACTTTGTTAAAATGCGGGTCTTTCATTTTCTGTTCAAAATTTGAAAATCCGAACCGTTCAATGTGTGTGCAGAACGTGATTTTAAGGGTCCCCGTGAGAAATCAGCAAAAAAAATGACTAGGAAGGACTTCATCCGAGCAATTTTTTTGAACCGTTCAATGAAAACTGCTCGGATGAAGCCCTTCCCAGTCATTTTTTTTGCTGATTTCTCACGGGGACCCTTAAAATCACATTCTGATCACTTTAAGCGGCTCGGATCATCGAAATTCAATCGGGAAGGGGAGCCCCGCATTTTATTAAAATGCGGAATCCTTCACCGAAACCTGACTGGTTATACATATTTACTTATTTTTTTTCAGATATATAGGCAAAGAATTTTGAGACTAAAATATAAATTTGAAGTCCTTTCCATCATTTTAGGGATATGCATACAATTTTTGAGACTAAAAACTTATCCCGACGTCCTAGCATAATTTTGGGGATAATCATATCTTTTGAATCCCCGCCTTCCATAGTCTACGGCTCCATTAAGGTGAAAACCACGGGCACTTAACCGGAAAGTGGGAGGATTCACTACAGCCTTTGGATCAAATGAATCTAAGCCGTTTCAACAACTTGTCCCCACACCCTTCTATTTTATAATAGAGATTGGTATCCACTGCTTCCATAATCCACGCCTTCCGTCATCTCAAAATTCAGACGCCCCCTCGATCTCCACGACTCATCCCATCGGCCATGACGTCGTCGTCGCCCTGCCCATCCTAAAGCCGGGTCGTGCCACCGAGCCAACTTAGGCGTCGTCCACACTCCCCCTCTTTTGCAAATCCAAGGATTTTGCCGCTGACCACAGCCGCCCCCAACTCATCCGACCCACCGTCAATAAGAGTGGCTAGCGGCGGTGAGAACCAGCGTTTTGAGAGGGTTCGGTCGGTTTGCTCGACCGGATCTAGGCCGCCGCGGTTGTTCCTTCAACGTTTTCACCGGCGATTGCATTGGCTCATTCAAAAATTCAATCTACCGGAGCTTGTTTTCAGCCCCACCACCATGAATTTGACCGGGTGGCGAAACTCATCTAGACGAGGCTTGTTTTCTTGTTTTCGGCAGATATAGAAATTGGTTCTTTTTGTTTTATGCTTAGGCTCTGTTTTTTTATTGTGATTACATAGGTAGTTGAAAGGTTTTTTTTTTATTATTATTATACATTTATCGTGATATTGGAGAATTAACTAGGAAAAACATGGTTGGTTTGAGACATTTGAGAACATGGTTTATTTTATGATCTCAATTGTATTTCATGGTTTATTTGTTTACGATTTCATGGTTTATTTTATTCATGGTATGTATATGAATGGTTTATTCATGTTTTTTCGATTAAATCATTGTGCATTCCTACAAAATCATGGTCTATGCTATTTAGTTCATAAAATCATGGCTCAGATTTGCATGAAAAACATGATCGATTTGACTATTTACTATATTTCGAAAAATATGTTTCATGGATATTTTGCAGAAATAATTTATGAAAAAATGAATTTTCGTGAAATTGGTTGAATCATATTTACGTAAGATTAGAATATAATACATTTTACGAAAATTCATGAAATTAAATATTTGTAAAATGCACGAAATTAAGGAGAGAATGATTTAGAATATATCCATTAAGGAGTTGAAAAATTGAGAATTTAAAATTCTCCCCATTCCTATCCATTAATGGTCCCATGATTTTAGATAACTAATTGCTACAATCCCACAAATTTAGGAAGGAAATATACAGATACACATGAATATCATAATTAAAAGGGTAAGATAAATAATTCATCTTCTGAAAGGATTGAAACATAATCCCAAAAAGTGAATGGGATGAAAACTTACGTGGCATAACTCGTGAGGATGAATATTTAAAAACTCCTAAAAAAATATCCACTGATATCCTATTTTATAAGGAAAATTACTCTTCACAGTGGTTAATCCTCCCTCAAGCAATTTGTTTTTGTTAATTTCTTAACACATTCTAGATAGAGATATTAAGGGAGAGAAACGGCTGTGCGTTAAAGTCTCGTGTGCAACCAATTAATGCACACACGTGAAACCCATTTGTGAATCCAACGAATCCTACTGTTGAACGCATGTTTGGAAAAATACATACATCTAGAATACAAATAATACAAATTGCGATGGTGTAGGGGTCCACATAAAATTCCTACATAAATCTTGACCGTTGAATTTAATACACATTCCGCTGCATAAATCTCCACTCTTTATTCAACCCTGACATTTTGGTAAATATTTTTGCATTTTTTGGAACAAATGATTGAGTAATGATTTTTTCAATTTTGATAATTATTTCAAAAATGCTAGGGACAAAAAAAATTTACCCCGAAAATAATCCGAAAAGATCAATTAGTGGTTGATATTCACTTTGATGTGTGTGACATAATCATCAAAGTGATTCTCAACCATTGATTGTTATTTTCGGGGTACTTTCAAATAAATTTTTTTTGTACCTAACATTTCCCTAATTATTTTTCGATTTTGCTAATGATTTATTCTTAATGAATTCCAAATGCAGTTTTGGTAAGTCTTGGAATTGAGATTGGCGTTGAAATTTAAAAATCAATACATAAACCGTGTGGGAGGAATTTGTCCCCTAAGTCCTACGGCTCTCCCTCTCTTTCTCAAACCGAAATACTGCCCCCGAATCCTATGTCTTGCCGACCTCTCCTGAGTCTCCTCTCCGGGGTCTGGCCGAAATACTGCCCCCGAATCCTATGTCTTGCCGACCTCTCTTGAGTCTCCTCTCCGGGGTCTGGCCGCTAGCAATCTCTCTCTCCCCTCTGTCGGACGTCAAAGAGGCGTTCACGCACTACTCGGAGGGTGGGGCCCAAATGACGGCAGAGCATCTGTGGCAGTTCCTGGTGGTGGTCTAGGGGGAGGTCGGAGCTACTGTTGCCGACACCAAGCGCATATTGCAGATCCTCCGAAAACAACCCTACATCGCCAAGTTTACCAGACGCACTCCAACTCTCGAGGATTTCCACTAGTTCCTCTTCTCTGAGTCTTTGCAGATCTGTTTTCTGAAACAAAAGTACAAAACCCTACTTGAAGGTGAGAAACTTTCTTCTATGTCTATTTTGATCTTTTATTTTTTTGGCTTGGATTTTGTATACAAAATCCTAACCTATTTTGTAAATAAAACTGAATGGGTCGATGGGCTCATTTTCATGTTTCTTGATAGGCATTAATTGAGAGGCCAACAACCATGACCGGCTTTAGGGAGTAGGTGCTGGACTGAAGACGAAAATAATTTTAGGTAAAAGCAAGGGGAGGTTAGAGTATTATTGGCTCAAAAGGTTCTGTGACTGCAATCATCATGTGTCCTATGAAATAGAACAACATTTTGATTTCAATATTGAGTTAGGAGCAAGTAACATGTGGCGTACTTACTTACCAAAAAAAAAAGTGGCGTGCTTTGAATTTTTGTGGCGTGCTTTGAATTTTTGTTTTTAAATTATCAGTATCTTATCTAGGTAGTGTTTTCCTTTCCATTTCTTCCTATGATTTTTAAGTCACTTTTTGAACATGGGCTTGTTGGGCTTTTGAATTATCAGTATCTTATCTAGCTAGGTAGTGTTGCTACTCTTACCATCCTCCTACTCTCTTTTTGGGCTTTTGAATTAACTTGTTTCCTTTCTTGAATTCTTTTGAATTAACATAGCTTTGATCCTATGGTTGTGATTAAAATTGAAGAGGCGTGCCTTTGTGCCTTTCTTGCCTAGGCGTGCCATGGCTCCGCTTCATTGAAAATGCCTTGCTTGGCTCAGTCAAGGTGCTAAATATGTTTATTTATTTTTACTAATTCTATCTTTCTTGAAACTTCCTATAAGTAGCAAAAGCAAATACAAGGGCAATGCAAGGCTAGGGCTCTTTGGACATTTTCAACGTTTGATTATAAATATTGCCAAAAAGGGTAGAGGCTTTGGGTGTATTAGTTTTGTTTATTCTTTTGAACCAACCTTATAAAATTGAATTAGGTAGGACATTTACCAAATTTGGTACCATTTTGTGCTTCGTTAGTCATTTCCATTTGATTAGAACTGTGATTGTTTTCTGATTGCTAATTTGCTTTAATGCCTTCTATTGTGACACTCTTGGAGATGGCTCTATCACTATGGGAACACGTGACACGTATAAGACACACCCAATGGCATACACTTAGGTTACATTTATGAGAATGTTTCGAAACACACTAGATTCCCCTTTTGCTATTTCTTTATGATTTGAGGCTACATCTAGGAGTATGATTCGAAACATGACAATGTTCTTAAAGTCGCTAGTTGGACGGTCGGTCACCTTCGAGCCATTAATCAGTACATATTAATTAGTAATCGGCGATTAATCGTTAGTCTGACCTAATCGAATAGACCCCGCCAGCGATTAATTGCCAATTAATTCCTTGTTTTAGATTTTAGAATACTGAAATGTGATCCGACTAACCTTAAAGAATGAGAAAATGACAAATTTCATGGGACATATGTGATTTTGCAGTTGTAATTTCCATGGTTCGGTGAGTTGAAGACGAGAGCCTCACTGGAGCTATTTTTATGGTCTCTCTCTCTCTCTCTCTCTCTCTCTCTCTCTCTCTCTCTCTCAATTTATTATACTATAGCGATTTTGTATTTGATTGCATTTTTCATGTTTATTATCTTCGTTGCATGCCTAATCTCTAGCTATTGTGGTTTACTTACCGATGGGTATGATATAATCCTAATAGAGAGTTGAATCGACTTCCTCAATTTTGGATTGCGGTTGAATGCATTGCGACCATGCCTTTGGGCCTGGGCAGCAATCGATAAGTAAAAGCGGAAGATTTTGTTCCATATCAAGTTATTACTTCCTCTTCTTCTTCTTTTTTGCCTATTGAGTAGTTATTTGCTCCTTTGGGATTTATTTATAAGTTAGTTTATCACTTGCTGCTCTTTGATGTAGCTTTACGTCTTTTTAATTTATCTTTGATTTCAGTCAATTGGATTTTTATTTTGGCTTCAGGTTGTTGCAAGGAAAATAGTTGTTTCGGCTACAGAAGTGATTAATTTGGTGCTTTTAAGATGAAGGAGGAAGCTTCATTATACGGTTGGTGTTTGTTTTGATCACTGTTTGTGTTCTTATTGTGTTTCCTTGCATGTACAAATTTGTGGACATGTTTAGGGAAAAAATAGCGATTTTGTTAATGTAATCTTGAATAATAGCTCCCTAATTTTTTTTTAAAAATAATTTTGCATTTACTTTGATTCCTCGGGTAATATTGTCTATTGAGATTAAGCAGTTTTAGTGTTGAAGGTGCATGAAAGTTTTTCATTATTTTATGTCAAAGTTTTTCATTATTTCATGTCAATGCTTTTGAATGAGTGTCTTCAAGCACTGACACAGTTGCGCTCTTCAGATTTGGGACCTTTGAAGATGGACCATCTTCAGAATTTGAATACAACTCTTCAATATTTCATTGTTGTCTTTAATTCTTATACCGAGGTATGTTGCTAACCTTAGCCCTATTGTTAGGATTAGGAAAGAAGAGAGTGGAGAAGAAAATGCCTATTAGGTCCTTGACAAAATGCTATCCTAGGTGTTTATTATTTTTGTTCGTTCGGAAGTTTGTGATTAGAGTTCGAAATATTCTGATTATAGTTCCTTGAAGTTTATGATTTGTGTTTGTTCAGTAGTAAAAAAGTGTTGGGGAAGAAGTACAAAAATGTCAACGAGTATGGTTCTTCCAACTATTTTTCTCAAGGTTAGTTTTTTTAGCATTCATCAAGTAAATCCAAATAGAATTCTACACTTCATGGGCGAGTTTGTGAAAGCTGGGTAATTCTTTTAGAGATGTACACTCACCTCTACATATTTCTTTTGTAATTACTTGATCATTTGGTTTCTCAAAAATCTCTTATACGCATTTTCTGCATGAACCGCTTTGTAACTTTTACACAACTGAAGGGTATTTATGCTTGGCATTAACTCTTATTTGCTTGCCCAAAGTCATATCTTTAATTGATGGTTGGGAGTGGCAGGAGAGAACAGTTTCTTAAACTGAAGTCGCCTGATTGTGAACTTTGCTATGTGATTATGGTGATACCAATACACTTGAATGGGCTAACCTTCTATGCAATAAGCTGTTCTGATACGCAACAACGATTCTTTCGGGTTTTGCCGCGACAGCTATAAGGCTATGAAGATCAGTTGAGCAGAATTTCAAAGACCATGATCCGACCCATTTCCTTGGGGGCACACAGAGGGTCTGTAGAAGGCTCTTATGGGCAACTGTTGTTGCAGCCATGGCGGAGTCGGATTCTTGTTTGATCATACACAGATCTGAGCTGTAACGCCCCTGAATTTTGGTCAGTAAAAATTTCGTTAAAAATTTGAATTTTATTTGAATTACTTATTTTCTCTTGAGTGGCTATATAATTTCTTGTTATTTTTCGTTGTAGTTAGATTTTGGTCGATTGGTTAACTCTCGACTAGAAACCCTACGTGACCAATTTGGTTAATTTCCAACCGACTACTTGGAGGAACCGAGCAACCAACTCACCTAGTTACTAGATGAACCTTTTGGACCTTTTGAAACTTTTGAACCTTTTGCCTTTACCTATTTGGTTAGGGTAATCTTTGTCCATTGGACAATAGGCCCCCATTTAAATATTTTGGTAAAGTACTAGATATAGTATTTTAATGGTGTGTGTTCACATGTGCAAAGTACATTTATTTTTTTGTTTATTGGGGATTCTCCCACCCCTTCATTATCCATTGGTTAATAATCACAAGAGTAATTTTTGTCCATTGGATAATAAACTTTTTATTCCAAAAAGTACATGTAGTCTTTTCAAAATCTTATTTTAACGCACTCTTTTGTCCAATGGTTATTAACCGCAAGGGAAATTATTACCCATTGGGTAATAACCGTTAGGGAAGTTAGTGACCCTTGGATAATAGAGTCTAAATAAAGTACCGATGTGACTAGGGAACCTTCCAATAAAGTAGATTTGACTTGTACTTTATTATTATTTTAATGAAAGAATCCTAGCCTTTTTATTTAATTGGGGTACTTGGTACCATACCTATATTTAATATAGGGCTTTTGTCACATGCTTTAAAGGACTTTGATTATTTTAATATAAAAGTTTCCTAATAGCTATTGTCCATTGGACAATAAAAGTTAGGTGAACTATTATCCATTGGATAATAGAAACCCAATTCTTTATATTAAAAGGATTTTTTTGAAAGATTTGAACCAGTACTTTGAATGACATTTATAATTATTTTGAAAAGTACTTTTGATTATTTTTTTCTAATAAAAGTACCCAAGTAACTATGGACCATTGGACAATAACCGTTAGGGTAATCTTTACCCATTGGACAAAAGCCTTCCCTTTATTTTATTTGGTAAGCACATATATATATAAACACATGTGTAATAACAAAAGGACATGTAGTCTTTTCCAAAAACTTAATTTATGATTTAAAGTACTCGTACCTTATTAACCTTTGGTTAATAACCGTTAGGGGTTTTATTATCCATTGGGTAATAGCCTTATTCTTTCAACCAAGTACATGGATCTATTAAACTAGTCTTTTCCTAATTACCCATGTGATGAAGTATTTTTATTTTTATTATAAAAGTACTTATTAGCCTTAGTAGCCTTTAAGGCCTTAGATCTTTCCTAAGTACTACTTTATTATTTTATGTTGGGGTTTTGTACCCAATTAGATTAATTTATTGGGAGGTATGATTTAGCTAGTTTATTTATTTAAAGGGACATGTGCCTAATTACAATTCTTTATTGGGTATTTGATTTTGTGAATCTTGTACCTTAGTACTTTCTTATTCTTTCTTGCATTTTTGTGTGTATATATATATATGTGTGTGTGTGTGTGTGTACTTGAGAGAGAGAGAGAGAGAGAGAGAGAGAGAATGCCGAGAGAGAGAGAGAGAGACCCGAGAGAGAGAGAGAGAGAGAGAGAGAGAGAGGAGGAAGGAGAGAGGAAGGTTGGTTGTACCATGCTTGATCTTTCCTTGATCTTTCTTCATCCTTGGAGAATCTTTCTCCTAACCAAACATAACTCCCCATTGTACTTCTAGGATTGTTTAGTACTTAAATCTTGTACCATTGTCTCCAAATCTTCCAACAAATCTCCCATAATCCCATCCAAGGACAATTTTAGCCATGCAAGCCTAGGGTTAGGCTTTGATCTTTCAAAGATTGCTTGCCATGTGTCAAAATTTGAGGTAGAGAGAGAGAGAGGGGGGGGCCGGCCTTGGGAGGGAGGAGAGGGCATGCCTTTGCCTATAAATAGCAAGCCATTCCAAGCATTGAACTCACACCTTCTCATTGCTCCAACTTCTCTCTAAAAATTCTTGTTCTTTCTTTTGTTCTTCCTTTGTTCTTGAGTGTTCTTGAGTTCTTCAATAAACTTAACCTAAGCCACCACTAAACCGCCACTCGACCACCCTTCGATCCAAAAAGTAGTAGTAGTGTTAGTCAAGAAGAAGTTTCGAGAGAGACCCTTCTCTTTCGAAGCTACCGGGAGCATTCCGTAGGAGGTTACTCCGTCCGATAGCCGACTTGCCTTTCGTAGCCGTTACTACTGCCAAGAAGTAAGGTAGGATTCCTTGTCCCCTATCTCTACGTATATGTAGGATCTTCTTATCTTCCACTCCACGTATAAAGTAGAAATACCTTATCGCTATTCTTAAGTATAACGTAGGTACCCTTACTTGATGAATACGTAGATTATTTACCATGTGAATCGAAGTATTCGTATTTTGATCTTTCAAAGAGTTTGAGTTGCATATGTGAATTGATTGTGTTACTTGTGGTGTGATTAAGCATAAGTGATTTCACTCCAAAGACGTCCGTACATGTGGCGTTGTGCTTTGAATAAGCATAAGTGATACACTCCAAAGACGTCCGTACATGTGGCGTTATGCTATAAGTGATGATTGAGCGAGATAAGTAATATAGAATGGACGATCTTGTTAGAATGATTCATGCTTATTTTTGTCCTACCGCGAAGTCTTTGCATGATAACGAGACACGAGAATCGATAAAGTAGAACCATGACACTTAGGGTGTGGTTAATGAAAGGAAATATTTTTCGAGGAAGAAAATATTTTTTGAAACTACATAATGACGGTTTTGGGTGGCATTATGTGAGTTGTGTGTTTGCGTGTGTAAAAGAAATATTTGAAAAGGGTGAAAAGATTTGAAATCCGCAATGTGGCCTGACTTGCCCATTGTGTGAGGTGTGTGTGTGTTCCAATGGGAATCCGGGAAAAACGGAACCATTGTGAGGTTGTGTGTGTGTGCCAATGGGAACCCGGTGCGGCAGAACCATTGTGAGGATACTCAGGAACCCGGCGCGGCGGAACTGAGGTTGGGTGTGTGCTTGGTTATCTGCGGTACGGAGCCAATGCAATTGTGTGCCAATGGGAACCCGGCGCGACGGAACCATTGTGAGGATACTCAGGAACCCAGAGCGGCGAAATTGAGGTTGGGTGTGTAGCTTGGTTATCCGCGGTTCGGAGCCAATGCAATTGTGTGCCAATGGAAACCCGGCGCGGCGGAACCATTGTGAGGATACTCGGGAACCCGGCGCGGCGGAACTGAGGTTGGGTGTGTAGTTTGGTTATCCGCGGTACGGAGCCAATGCAATTGTGTGCCAATGGAAACCCGGTGCGGCGGAACCATTGTGAGGATACTCTGGAACCCGGCGCGGCGGAACTGAGGTTGGGTGTGTAGCTTGGTTATCCGCGGTACGGAGCCAATGCAATTGTGTGCCAATGGGAACCCGGCGCGGTAGAACCATTGTGAGGATACTTGGGAACCTGGCGCGGCGGAACCAATGTTGGGTGTGTGCTTGGTTATCCGCGGTACGGAGCCAATGCAAATGATTTTTTTTGAAAGGTTGTGTGTGTAGCTTGGTTATCCGCGGAACGGAGCCAATTCAAACGATTTTGAAAGGTTGTGTGTGTAGCTTGGTTATCCGCGGTACGGAGCCAATGGAAATGATTTTGAATACAAATGATTTACAAAGGTTGATTTGTAAATAAAAATGTTGACACGGTCTACGATGAGTCGCGTAGGAGAAACCCAGAAATCTTGGACACCAACGATAGATGATTAATGAATGTGGATGTGTCATTGTTAACTGTGTATATACGTATAATGTGGAAATTGATGTTTTATTAAAGCCTTGTTTGTAAGTTAAGGTTGGTGAGTAAGGATTTCCCTATTGAGCGTTGTAGCTCACGGTGTTACCTTTTTGGTGACCCTGACATATTATATGGGTGGCGACGCCGGTATAATGTGTCAGACCTTGTAGTTGTTCTAGATGAACAGTTCACCGTGAAGGCCTTTTGGAGCTGAAGAGCTGGCTAGGATGGAGGAGCAGGAGGAGCTGTAGTTAGGAACCGTAGAACCCCCTTTATTTGTGTAAATATTGAACCCTTGTGGGAGATTGTTGTAATAAAGAGCCAGACTCTATTTTGAGGTTTTCAATGAAATTGTCTTTTTAATGTACCCAAAATTCGGGGCGTTA
Organism: Rhododendron ovatum; assembly: GCA_019656835.1. Classification (NCBI taxonomy): domain Eukaryota; kingdom Viridiplantae; phylum Streptophyta; class Magnoliopsida; order Ericales; family Ericaceae; genus Rhododendron; species Rhododendron ovatum. The sequence continues at coordinate 47,789,468 of CM033798.1, forward strand.
CATGAGCCTTCACGCTTTATTCCCTTCAATTTCTATTCATATATTACACATACACACATGATACATAGTTACATACATGCATTTACAGTTTACATATTTCTTGATCTGATTTCTATGGTTTTAGATGGAAACAAGTGCTAAATGGGGCATCTCTTAGGGGGATTTTGATGATTTTGCCAAATTTTCGTATATTTGTTTGCTGTTTCTTTTTGATTTTCATTTTTCACACTTATTTTTGTATTTTTCTTTCAAGTCTGCCAAACCTTTGTATTTGTTGATTTTTGGGGACTTCATTATTCTTTGGGAGGTTTCTGAACCTAGACCTAGGAAGAAGAAGAAGCAGCAAACCCAAAGTATGAAGGCATTGATGCATTGATCGTGTGGCAAATCCCTTTTGGGTTTTGCCATGATAGCTAAAGGCTGTGAGGCTCAATTTCGGAGCAGAATTTTAGAGACTAGGGTCCGACCCGTATTCTTATTTGGTGTTTATTTTTTGTTTTTTGCACTTCTTTTTTGCATTTTGTTTTTTGTCTTCCAAAGCTTTGATTTGTTGATTTTTGGGCACTTCATTATACTTTGGGAGGTTTTTGAACCGAGACCTAAGAAGAAAAAGAAGAAGAAGAAGAAGCAAACCCAAAGTATGAGGCATTGATCGCAAGGCCGATCCCTTTTGAGTTTTGTTCGCGATAGCTATGAGGATCAGTTTCTGAGGAGAATTTCAGAGACCAGGATCTGACCCGTTTCTTTGGGGGCACATAGAAGGTCTGTAGGAGGCTCTTATGGGCAACTATTGTTGCAGCCATGGCAAGTCGGATTCTCGTTTGATCGTACACAGATCTGAGCCTTTTCCCTTTATCCCCTTCAATTTCTACACATATATTACACATACATACATGCATTTTCAGTTTACTCTTGATCTGGTTTCTATGGGTTTAGATGGAAACATGTCTTAATTGGGGCATTTTTTAGGCAGATTTTGATGATTCTGCCAAAGCTTGGTATTTTTGTTTGTTGTTTCCTTTTTTTTTTTTTTTGCACTTCATTATTTGTTGATTAATTGTTCTTAAGTAGTAAACCCAATTTTCCTTGAGCTCAACATTTGAGAGGGTGTACCACTTTGGGGTGTACTTGCACCTATTTATTTGGCTGAATTCATAGTGGAAGGGTGAAGTTATTGAACTAGCAAAGACTAGAATGACAGTTTCGATTAAAAGGCAAATTTGATAAGGATTACTCAGTGGAAGACTTCAAGAGATGTTTGGGAGGTATCAAAAAAGTCAAACTGTAAACATGTTAGTGTGGATTATGAGCATTGTGTGTGTGTGTGTGTGTGTGTGTGTATTGAGCTTCAAAGTTGGTGTAGTTAATTTTGGTCAAAAGGCCGGTCCATCTCTTTGTCTGTTTGTCTCTGGGTTGTCTTGTCATTTTTAGGTTTAGTTTTCTTGTTTGTTTGAGTGTTTAGCCTGAGGTGTCTTTGGTGAGAGGGTGTATAGCTTTGGTGTCTTTTGTTTATTTTTATTTTGAGTCAGGGGTGTCATCTTTGTGTTGGTAGTAGGTTTTAGGGTGGTCATTGAGTTTGATCATGTACTTCAAGGGTCTTTGGCCTGGGTCTCTGGGTGTCAAGCCGGTCTGTGTTTTTGTACGTGTCCTTGTACCTCAATCTTTTTAAAGAAATTTTGGTGCTGCTCTGGCTGCTGCAACTATTATGCCTGCTATATGCAGTTCATCTCGGTTCTATTGCTTCTACTGGATTTCTCTAAGATGGGAAGTGTGGTTTTGTGTTATTGCTGCTATTTCTGGATCAAATTAGCATTGCTGCTAATGCTAAGGGGGTATTTTTCTCATTTGAAAAAAACCTTTAAGGGTAATGTTGGTTGTGAAAATCATATTCCTATGCACATATGGCATTTGTATGATTGTTGTAGATTCATGTAAATTGTTGTAATCATGCTTCACATGGTTACAAAGTTACCCTAGTAAAAAAAAAAAAACTTTTGTCTGAAAATGAGCCTAAGACAGGCTTCCCAACCCAAAAGTCTCTATCTGTTGGATGGTGGATTTAGGCATTCAAAGGGATGTGATGGCTAAAGTTACAAATGCCCTTGATCTTCCAGGATGTCCAAGATTACTATTCACATCTCTCAATTCTTTTTGTATTTGTTAATGTGTTATATTTTTCATGTGTAACATGGATCTCATTTGTAGATCTCACTTAATTTTATTAAAAAAAAAAATCTAAAATCATAAAAAGCATTATAAATTACAAGATATATAATATCCTTTAAGAGGTGTAAATAGTGATTTTGGACATCTTTTTCGGGACAGAGGGAGTAGCTGATTAGACTCATCGGTTGAGAGTGAAATTGGTCTCTCAGAAATTAATCGAGGTGCCTGAAGTTGATCCGGACAACTTGAGGCTTGAGTTAGAGAAAAAAACCATGGTCATGTTTGTATCTATTCCACGATAATTCATTCCAATATCCATTTGAATATTGGGCTGCGGACTTTTACAGTAGAAGTAGTTTTTGGCCGAATGGGCACTATGGGAATAAGGCTCGTTATTGGCATGGGCCGGGAAAGCCCATAAAACCATTAGCTGATTCTAGTAACGGGCTTTTATGGGTTAGGCAGGTCGACTGTATTCACAAAGTTAGGTCAACTTCATTATAGACTAGAAAGTGGCAAGCGCAAGTCAAGCCCATGAGTTAGGCCCATATAAGGCAACGGATGGGGGAATTTTGGGGTGGCTTTTAAAAAACTTTTTTATTTTGAAATTTTCGTTTGTTTCTTGTACAACATAAATAATAATAATAATATATAAAAATTATTTTCCTTTCAAGCCGTGATATGAGTACATATACCGTGTACATACGTCTTTAGGACCCGTTTTGGATCCCACAAAGACAATCTGAGCCGTTTATTTTCTTCAAAAAGTGTTGAAGGCCCCTATAAAATATCAGCTGATTTGGATATCTATAGGAGCGTTTACGAAACATCTAACTTTGCTTTTGAATTCAGGCTTGAATTATGAAGTAAAATTGGATGTGGCCTGAATTGTAAAGCAAAGTTGGATGTTTTTTAAATGCTCTTACTAATATCCAAATGAGCTGATATGTTTTTCAAGGCTCTTAAACAACATTATTTTGAACAAAATGAGCAGCTCGAATCATCTTTGCGGGACTCAAAACAGATGCCAAAGATGTATGTACATGGAGGTATTTGCATGGTGTATATACTCATTTTCTTTTCGTTTAGCAAAATAAAAATAAGCAGTCTCATTTCTTTCTGGATTAAATGGTGTTGGGGTTAGTCTTAAATGGGGTGTAAGAAATAATGTACCCCTTCAAAAAAAAATGGTTCCTTACGAAACTACGTGTATTTTTAAATTTAAAAATAATATACATACACAAATAATTTTTTTTGCAATATGAATCTTTTCATAGATCATGACGTAAATACATTGCTTTAGTATATATTGTTTTTAAGATAAAAAATTGTACGTAGTCTCGTAAGGGAACAACTTTTATGAGACAAAAGGAGTAATAGAAATTATGGTGTTGAAACATGAGTAAATGACAATCCCAAAGGATTTGGCTAAGCGGGTATGAGAAAGTTAATAAATATTTATTTTCAACGAGGTTGTATGTTTATCAGCCTTATTCTCTACTGGTTCTAAAATGATTGGATTACCGTCGGGGGAGGTGTTGCTTTCTCTCCTCCTCCCCTCCGGGCTCCTCCTTCCCCTTCCTTAACATTCTAGTTCGGGATCAACCTCTGCTCCTTCATGCCGGTTCATCCTTTGTCCTCTTCTTCCCTTTCCTCTCGACATACGTCCACCGGTTTTTCCTATTGGGGCAATCGGTTTGGCTTAACGGCGAGGTCGTCTGTTGAAGGAGTTGGGGTTAAGGCTCGTGAGGAAACCCACTGTGTTTTCTACTCTTGTGTGGTCAAGGGTTGGGCTTAACGGCAAGCGATGGAATCTTGGCAGGTGTATGGACCTGGACGAGGGTGACGACGATTGGCGACTATTGGTACCACCGTGGTCGATTTTCTTAGGACGTTTGTGGGAGCCAAATCGACGATGTCTCAACGATCACTATTGGGGTTTTGGCTATGCACGGGGGCTTTTGGTGGCGTGACTAGCTGGCGTCGAGTGGTGTTCGATCCTGATGGGTCTTCTTTGGTGGGGTACGGTGGTGCCTGGGAAGTTGGCCGGTGGCAGTTGGTTGCAGGGGTGGTCTGTTTTGGCTGGTTAGGGTTAGGTCTGGGCCTTCTTTGGGCCGTTTGTGTTGGGCTATCTTGGTCTAATCTCGGCTTGTAGGCTGTTTGGTGTTTCTTTAAGCTTATTTGTATGATCTGGACATTTTAGGTCCATAGGGTTGTTGGACTTCACCTCTTAGGTGTTTGGGCATCGGTCCAATAAGTGTTTTCTTTTATCCAACTTTTGGTTGGATTCTTTTCTCCTTCCTCCAACTTGATGAACGCTTTTGTAAAGTTTCTATAATAAACTTTTTTGCCTATCCAAAAAAAAAAAAAAAGAGGTTGTATGTTTGAATTTCATGGAGGTTATTAGAGGGTTTGCTCGGTCGTTAACTTTAGATCCCGAAATTGGTTGAGTTATGTGCAAGCTGATCCGAACATCCAATTGTAAAAATGAAAAATATCAATCAATCAAATGTCACGGTGATAATTTAAAACAATTCTTCTAAAACCACAAACAAACACACAAATAATCACACTCACAAATCACAATTGTGGTGAGCCTCACATGTGCAATTAAAATGGACGCTCATTACTGGTAGTTTACTTAAGTAGTGATGATAAAATCTACGTAAATTGTGCAGTTAATTTGGGATTTCTAAGCTCTCGCACAAATCCATCTCTCGTATCTTTAACCGCCTCATTTGATGTCTCTCTCTCTCTCTCTCTCTCTCTCTCTCTCTCTCCAAATCTAACCGTTGTCTCTCTCTCTCTCTCTCTCTCTCTCTCTCTCTCTCTCTTGTTTGGTGTGAAAAATCAGCGTATCTTTAAACCGCACCTGAATCTCTCTCTCCCTCACGCAGTTTCTTTTTCGAATTTCAAAACTCTCTCTCTTCGCCTCTCTGCGATTACTCTACGTAGAGCATCTCTACTAGCCTCTACTGTTGGAGATTTCCGGCAAAATGGCGACGAAAAGCTCCCAAAACTAAACCAACAGCCTCACTCCGGCCTCGCTAGTTACTCTGCCGCCAAAACGCCTCGCCTGCTGTGGCGAAATTTCCTTGCCATCGCTTCCCCCTCTCTCTCTCGTGCCCTCGACGCATACCCAGCAACCTCTCTTGCCCTCGACAACGGCAGAAACAAAATCGACAACGGCGGATTCCAGAATCAAAACCTAAGCAACATTGCCTCGCCCACGGATCGAATTCTGACTCCTCTCTCGCTTTGCTTCGAGTTCGACTTAGTTTGCTTCCACTCCCCAGCGAGTTTTTCGGTAGGTTCTTGGAATTTTTAATGGGGTGTGTGTGTGTATATATAGGCGGATATTGTGGTTTTCAATTTATATTTTTTGACTGGATTTGATTTGTGGGTTTGATTTGTAACTTTTTTGAGGATTGATTTTGTATTTGTGGGTTTGAGGTTGTCGACTGAAACAGTGGTTCTAGGTTTTTAATCGGAAATATCCGTGTTGCAGCAATGGCCGACCACTTCTGCTTTACCTATTGGTTCTCGACTCCTTCATGGGATGTGTCTTGGGCCAACACGATGATTCTGGTCAAAGAGATCAAGCTATCTACTACCTTAGCAAGTTCAATGACTGTGAGACTCGGTACTGCCCTCTGGAACGGACTTGTTGCGCACTCACATGGGCAGCTGTTTGTCTATTTTACTGATAGTCGACTAATCGACTAGGGATTGCTGAGTGTGCTGGAAATGTGGGTGTTTGTGGTGGTGGAGTTTGGTTCCTTGCCGTATTTCAGGACTTCTCTGGAAGCAAACTTAGTGAAGTGAATGGAGATGAAAGAAGAACAACAAAATGGACTTTATTATTCCTCGGTGTAGAAGTCAAATCGACTATGAGAACACAATCGAACAGACGGTTAAGTTACAAGCTACTCCTAGAGCAAGAAATGTAAAGTACAGATAAAAATAGAAGCCTTTGGGCGATTGATTGGGGGGGGTTCTAAATATCTTCTTTTCTTGTATTTATAGACTGTCGTCGACTTGAAATTCAAATCATACGGAATTCCCTCCTTCGATTTGAATTAATTGGCTCCATGCTCCCTATTCTTGCTCCACTATCTGCACGAGGCGGTTACTTCTCCATGATCTCACATGTTCCCAACGTTGTAATTATTTCAACTGCCTGCTTGCATTAACTGTCTTACTCACGATCTGCATGTGATGCAAAATTCTGACACGTGTTCAGTCGAATATCAACCGTTTGATCAGTCCATTTTCCTTAACAGGCTTCATATTGCATTATATCAATTGGTCTAAAACGTGTTGACACGTGTAACATTTTGACCCAATCGATTATATTAGGCTAAATACTAAATTATGGTGTAAACAGTAGCCCACAGACTACATGCTTGCTGCAACTACATTCCTCATAGCTAGAATGAATCCA
>CM033799.1:0-23710 GCA_019656835.1 Rhododendron ovatum
ATCCAAACAGTAAGAAGTACTGGTGCCATGCAGGGCTAGAAAACTACGGTCTCACAAGACCTGCATAATTGTTCTACAAAACAAGAGTAGGGAAGGCAACAAACTCTTACTCATTAATCCAAGTTCTGGATTTCTGAAGTGGTCTCACTTGGGACTTCAGTATTCTCTTCCATACTGTTCTCTTCCAGGTTGACAGGAACATTGATCTCCTCCCGGGCAGGTGTACCACCAGCAATAGCATCTTGTGGCTCAGTTGGGGTGTTTCCCTTGACATCATCAAAATCATCAATTTGCTGCTCGATGTACTCAATTTGATGCTCCTCTGATGCATGAGAGGCTGAAGCATGGCTGCTTGGAAGATCGTTTTCCACCCAAAAGGGGGAATTTTCAGCAACTCCCACCTTTGTTAGGCACGCCTCCCAGCACGCAACCCAAATTTGATCTTGAATAGCCGCATCTGATCCCATAGCTAGCTGACTCCATCACAATTACATAGCTTGCAATATGTTAAAGTTTAAACAAATTGGAATCACTTCGTTGAATGACACACTCAAACAATAAAAACTTGCTAAACCAAAATTGTTAATCGTAATTGTTTCTCAAATTTAAACTATTAACTCATAATTCTGTTATTAACGAAAAAACAATCCTAGTGGAATCATTGTAAGTGCTGGCTTTTCTAAAGCACATAAATTGAATTAAGTGAAATATTAAAGGTTGATGCTCCAAGGCTAGATACCAAAAGAAGGCCTCTAAAATGTCCCGAATAGACACAATTAGAACTAGGATGTGAGGGGAAGGAGAATGGGATAACCTAAGGCATCAAATGATTGAAAAGAGCCTTCAAAAGAGGGTATGGAGATTTTGTAAGCCAAAAAATATCTGCATGGTGAAGGTATAATATTCTCTAGCATTCTATTGAACAAATAGAATGCAAATAGAAATGGGAACATAGTTAAAATCTCAAGTGAAATGAATGTTCACAAAGACAACAACTCACCCCACCAATGAAGTAGCAATAGGCTTTGTGCACTTCTCATATGTTGAAGTTTAAATTTCCCCATAGTTTCTCTCCCTACTAACAAATGAACAGTCAAACTTCAAATTGGGAAGTGAAATGTGAGAGTTCTAAAGCCCCATAATACACTTTAATATATAGGTTACTGTCGAATCCAAACTAAATGGGTAGTTTCTTCATTCGGCATAAAAATCCCACAAAAATTAGAACCAATTTCAAATCGTAAATTGTAAACAATAGGTCATTCAAGCCCTAAAGCCTATTTTAAATATGAAATCCGAATCTCAAACCGAAAAGAACATATCCCAAAAGAGAATGTCGAATGAGAAATATAAATATTGAATACCAATGACGAGTGTGAAACTGAGAATCATAGAAAGTTACGTTTAAAATCAGGGGCATTAATATTTGAGTGACAAACCCCATATCTAAAATATGATTACTTTACAAAAAAAAAAGAAATACAAAAATTATGGCAAACCAGTATATATTTAACAAGATACACGGTAAGAAAATTAGGGCAAACCTTTCAATTTTGGGTTTGAAATTGGTGGAGAGAGAGAGAGGGAAAGTAGTAGAAAACATGTACCTGGGGAGCTTGCGGTGCTTCGGTGTTGCTTCAAAGCCGGCTTGGAGAGTTGGGCTTCACGGCATGCCGGCAAACGGCCAATAGAGAAGAAGGTTGCTTGAAGACGGAAGAGAAATAGGAGTTGGATTTATTTTTACACGATGCAGTTACAAACATAACACTTCCTTTTTGTTTTTTGTGTCCCACCAATCCGTAGCCCGCTAAAATAAAAACAAAAGAGGCACCCATAGGTTCAAAATTTGGCACCCATATTTTAAAATATGGGAGTATCATGCACCAATTGCTGTGGGAGGCCACTCCAGGTTGTTCACTAGTTTCCGAGTGGTCTTGAACAAAACATCATGTTCAAATTCAATTAGATAAATTAGGTGCTTTCATTCATAGTTTTCTTCAAAAAAAACTTTCTTCATTTAGGATTTGAAATTTAATGAAAATTGAAAGATTTGATCAAGCATTTATAGTTACAACTTACAAGATTGAGCTGATTTTTTTACTAGACAACCAAAAAAAATTAATTTAAAATTCATCAACGGTTCCAATTTGTGTAGGACCACATAGCTGGCCCCACACAGTTATCAGGTTGGATTTCATTCTTAAAATCACAAATGTCATCAAATGATATATCGACTGCTCTGCAATTAATTATTATATTTGTACGAACAATCTACTCCATAATATGTAGAAGATAACCGGTTCCGATTACAAATGAAAGCATGGGGACAATTGGGGCAACATAACAGTGTAATGCATGTGAACTCATTAAATGTGTCCTAATCATGTGGACATCGATACTCGATTAATTTTGTTTTTGTGAGACAAATATATGCTCCATAAGATGTACATTCAACGGTTTGTACGACGGTTCTAAAATTAAAGATGATGATGTTGAGTACGTGTTCATACGTTTGACATATGCGATCTGAACTTAAGTATTATGCTGCAAGTTTAATGCATATATAGTAGCCACATGATTGAAGACAACCTTGATGATCAAGATCGTTCATTATGTCATGTCTATTCACAACATTATTCACTCAGAATTTTGTGTCGTTCGGGTAGCAATACCCCATTCATCAAATCACATTTCATTCTTCGAATCACTCATGCCTTTGAATCATATACCTGCCACTATACAATTATATTTTGTAGTTTGTATGAATGATCTGATCCATACTATGTATAAGATAAATGGTTCAGATTGCAAACGAATGCCTCGATGGGGCACAAATGGTTAGGGTGTAATGCATGTGAACCCACTAACACGTCACAATCATGTGTAAGATGACAAGACTGATTTGGCTTTTATATGCTTGGTAAGATATAAAATTCCAACATTTTAGATAATCGGTTCCCAAAATCAAATAACCAATGATGTTGAGTATTCATATATTTGACCTTTGTGATCTGAACATAAGTCTTGTGTTGCAAGTTGAATGTGTAGTAGCCACATGTTTGCAATACAACCTATACAATCAAGATCGTTCATTTTGTTGAGTCCATTAATAACATAAGTCATTCAAAATTTTAAGTTCATCGGGTATCGTAACCCCACATCAGAGACGCACTTCATTAATTGAATCATTTTGTCATGCAGCCCACACTACAGGGCTATAGGGGGCAATCCATCTATCCATTTTGGTGATGGACGGCTCGGATTTTAATCCAAACACTGAACAGTTTGGATCAATATTAGCTTGGATTAAATTCATACCGTTGGCATCAAATTGGATAACCAGATCGGCCGCCATACAACCCCTGCCGTGCGGGCTACACTGCAGGATTTCCCTATGACTACCAGTACGCGAATATGTTTACTTTTGATGCCAAGCAATAGTACATTCCCCTTCAAGGAATTAAATGTTGACTGATCGTTAACTAGAGTAATAATTTGTCGTTACAGTAATTCCTATTGTGAAAAAAATTTATTTTATTTATAGTGACAAAATATTCCGTTGTCTATTTATAGTAAACTTTAATGCCAAAAATTAATGGGGACAAAAATACAATGTAGCAAGACTCAATTCTGCCAAGAACAATAAGATTCATGCCATGGTTGTTGTGACTAACTATCGTGACGAAATTAGTATTGTCACATAGCTCTTCCTTTTAATTTTGTTGCCACAAATGGAATTTTGTCACATAACAATATCTATTGTGACGAATAATTTTGTTGCAAGTATCTATACCAGTGCCATGAAATTTTTTTTTGTCTCCATAAGTGCAATCGCAAACCTTTTGCAACAAAATAAATTGTAGTAAGAATAATATCCTTTTGTGACAAACGAGTTCATCACAATATTTCAAAAATAAATCTTTGTTGTGACAAATTATTACGTCATGAGAAAGTTTCCCATCATACTTGTTGCGACAAAACGTTGCAACGAAATTGATTTTGTTACAATAACTTTACCTCATGTGGCTTGATGCTACAAAATGAGGTTTTGTCATAACATGTGAATATATTGTGACAAAATTAATAAGTTGAATTTTCGTTGAAAATCCAGTTGGTACCTGTACCACTTTTTAGTGGTACCACTATTATATGCAAATGGGATGACAGGTAGAATGAATAACAGAAGCAAGGTACGGTATCTCAAAGTAGAAACAAAACACGACTAGTAATTGTCCCAACATCGACGACATAAATGAGGTACCATGACTACACACCAAGACTCTAGTTCAACCACGAGGCTTACTATCTACACGAATTTCTCATGACTGCTACTGCCCCTTATCTTATTTCGAATCACCAATCCGATATCTTGACTTATGAAACTATCATAATTAAAGAATCGCAACGCCAACGTCTTTCATACCACTCACACTTTCACAATGATAGCCTTTTTTTCATTCACATCATGTCACAATTTCTTATCATTCTGTGTCATGAGCACAAGCTCCTGTCTGGCCATTTAAGGGATCCCGATACCCCCTGCTAGGCACTTTACCTGTTGGTAGGTCCTGAATACATTATGAACATTTGCTCTGCCGGGCCATTTACAGAGTCCCATTACTCCCCACTAGTATCTCCCTCACTGATGGAGCTAAATCAAGTCACACATCATAGTTCACCATACCATAATTCCTCCGATACACTTTACAATTTAGTCATTCATCTCAATCACATATAATGAAATCACAACGAAGGCTTATTCACATAGTAGTAGCAGCAGTAGTAATAGGGATAATTCCACTTTAGTCAACTCGCTATCATTACACCATTAATTTTTCATATATGCATTCACATACCGCATATCAAAGGTAGTTTGCTTATAATGATTCATAGATTTTCCCTTTACAACTCTCTAAATCGTACAAGCTACATGAGAGATGTACAACACATCAAACGTAAGAGAAATGTCTCTCGTACACACCCCCCCCCCCCCCCCCCCCCCCCCCCCCCCCCCCCCCCCCCCCCCCCCCCACCAAATGTTGTTTAGCTTAAAGGGGTGTCCTACGTGTCCGTTTCTCGCATCGCGTGTCAACACATATCACTTCTGTCCACTTATATTCATTACGTTTTCTAAACTCTTGTTTCGGTGTCTTTAGACTCCCACGGAACCCGACGTCCACCATAAAGCCTTAAGCATATCACTAGCCTCGTCAAACCATTCAATTAAGTACTCAAGAGAACCTAAGAACATCCGTGTCTCACCAAAACAATTCTAATGTAAAAAGATTACCCAATGTATACGAACATGTCTATCTTATTTTGGCTACCAAACCTTATCAGCTTAGAATTAGGCTATGAGACCACCACCATTAGAAAGTAGATTTTTTGTACATCAATTTCGATATATAATATGCCCAAAACAGAGTCCAGATGATAAAGTTATGCCCATTCAAAATTTGCCAAAAATGCAAAAAAAATTTCAATCCCTACCGATAGGACACAACCTCCTATTAGTAGGAGACCAAAATTTCACAAAAAAGACACTACTGGACAGCGTTTCTACCGGTAGGACCTGGGTTTTTAGTGCTCGATTTTCAAATTTCACAAGAACAATTTCAACAACGAAACCAACGATCTAGGGCACGATTCAAACATCAAATCAACACATAAACATATAATAGAAGTGAAAAATCCCTACCTCAAAGTTGAAGAACGAAACCTAAGCTCAATCAAGCAAGCCCTAACTTCGAAAACCTTGAATTAACTGAATACTCCTCTCCAAGCTAAACCCAACGAAATACGAGCTCAAGATCACGTGCGGAAGGTGGAATGAAGGTTAATCTTCATGGGTCTCGAGTTTAGAGGAGTGATTGAGAGAGAGAGAGAGAGAGAGAGAGAGAGAGAGAGAGAGAGTGGGTGGAGAGAGAGGACCGGGAGAGACGTGAGTGGGAGAATGATTCTCTACCACTCACTCTCACATATTTATACCACCACACCCCAAACTTCCAAATTCTATCACATTCAACCCAAATTACATATTCAAATCACATTTTCTCTTTACCTAAATATTCTAATTTTATTCTAACATTAAAATTGTTGAAATTAAACACAGGTCTCTACATTTATGTGGACCTGATACATAGTAATGCAAAAGTGCTAATGTTTAGCAAAAAATGTTCCTCGCAGTGTTAGAACTGAGCGCGGGCGTGCCAGGACTAGTCGCGTCCAACGTAAATGACTGAGTGCCCTTTTCTGACTTCGTAATTGTGAAGGCAATAGTGTTGTGATCTTAAGGGCGAGATCACAATAGAGGTTCGTGGTTTGCCACAACGATAGTGGACTTAATAATTTCCTAACCGTGTAGGAAAGAAAGAACAAGGTAAACGAACTTTATTATATCGAAATAATAAAGTTTGGTGTGAGAAAGATAGAAGGGCAAAGTACGGATTACCTCACTGTGGTTTGGCCTTTTGGCAAATGACCTCCCTGAGATTTATGAGTGACCAAATCACCTCCCTGTGGTTTTGGAGTAAAGTACAACCATAACTCCATTAACGTTAAAGCTGAATTGATTATAATACCCTTGTAACTTGTTCCTCTCTTTTTTTCCGTCTTTTCTTGGCAAAAAAAATTAAATTGAAAGTAGAGGAAAAGGATAAAACTCTTTTCTTGTTATGGGCAGGAACTTCAGCATCAATTGCTTATTTTGCCATCAGCTTTTATCAATTATAATTACAATCTCAATCATAATCAACATCCCAAAAATGTAATCAATTGTGAAGTATTTTCTGACTGCAAACACCTGACACCTAGTACATCATCGACCGACCCCATTCAACTCTGTCAGCAGCTAATTGCAGCTCCAATCACCACTAGCTAAATACCTAGCCCCATTGAATCGAAAATGAAACATAAAGCAATGCAAAAATCCCCAATTTAAAACCCCTAACTATCATAATTACTCAAAATTGCATTTTTTATATGAAACCCTCAAAATATTTAGGGGTTGGAAAACTACTAGGCCATAGTTTGAGGGAGGAGAAGATGAAGTTCGGTGGGCTGAACATTAGAGATGAGGTGGTAGAGGGAGGACGGGAACGAGATTCGATTGCGTCGACGTCTGCGTCGTTGGAGTTGAGAATTTCCACCAGCGTCATTGCAGTTGAGAATCGTCTGCGTCGGAGTAATCCACCGGCTGGGAAAGCTTGAAAGGAAAGCGGTTCGGCAATGCGTTGATGTCCACGTCAGAATCGTTGGGTAAACCGTCGGCGACTCGGCGGGTAGAAAGAAAAAGGGAAGCTTTATGTTCCTTTTATAGTTGATTAATGGAGTGGATACAGTTCTGGCGATAGTTAAGGAAGTGGATATAGTTAAGGTACGGAAGTGGATAAACAAAAGGAAGCCGTCGACGATGCGTCGGAGTAAACCTGGATAGCGTTTTGGGTACGTTTAAGGAAGAAGATGAGAGAAGGATAATATAGTCCTTTTACAATTGATTTTGACTTTTCTTATTATTTTTCTTTCCCAATTTCAAACCACTTGCATGGAGTCCAGTTTCTGTTAATTTAGATGGAAATGTAATGGTTGCCTTTACTTTAAAACCATAAGGGGACGATTTGGTCATTAGTAAATCTCAAGGAGGTCATCTGTCAAAAGGCCAAACCGTAAGGAGGTAATATGTACTTTGCCCAAGATAAAAATACAATTTACTTGATGAAGTAAAATGTATTGAATTGATTGAAAAGTAAAGATAAAATGCTTTGCTAGAAAGACTTTGGTTTGTAAGTGATGGGCTTCGTGGTGTTGGAACCATTTTTCTGTCTTGATTTCTCATATTTATAGGCCAAGATCCATACGGTTTTGACCTCACTCGAATTTCTCGCCTTTATTTGGTGATGACAAGTGTCCCATGAGCCTCCAATTTTCCCTCCAAAGTGACAGTTATGAGAAGTTAATCCACGTCCATCTTCTTTGCAAATAAAGAAATTATAGATAATTGAAAACATGGGAAAAATAACCACCCCACTACCTAATCTCCTTTAACTTACACGTGGAATCTCAAGTAATGGGCTATCTGCCATGAATTCTCCCCACATTTTGTGGCATCAATAGGATCATGGGCTAATTGTTTCTCCATGGAATGCCATGTGTCCTTCATTTGTACAGTGTGCCCACTAACAAATCATAAACCACCATTTTCTCCCATGCAGATCACGGCTATGAATAGCCTCTAAATCAAGTTTATTAAGTTGGTTGTCACATTTCTCTTCCCAATGGTGACCTGAGTTCGAGTTCCAAGGAAAGTAGGTTTGGAATTCAGGGCTATAGATAGCCTCTGAACCCCTCCCGTCGACTAACATACTAACATCTCACTAACCCCCGCTAATGTATACCATGTGACAAAAAAAAATGGCTCTTATATATATATATATATATATATATTGATTACATGAGCCACCACATAGAAAATAATTCAGCACATCTCGCTTCACTTAGACAAAAATTATTTGGGCCTTGTTACAAATTACAAAATTAACGTGGCCCACTAATTTTTAGCCTAAGAAACTCATAAATATCAGTCCAATTTGATTAATATTAAATGGCCCTCCAGTGCTGACCCAGAGTTTGGTGCAAAAAATGGGGGTGTAAACAGCTACATACACAACACCAAACACAACTTCTCACATATATGTGCGGCCAACACATACTAGTGGTGTGGACCGCACACGTATGTAAGAGATTGTATTTGATGTGTTGTGTTTGAATTATTGTGTTCCTAGCATTTTGCATAGCAATGAGGCCTCGGCTAGAGGTGTCAAACGTGCCTGTCGTGCTGTGCCATGCCATTTTCTTCCGTGCCAACCATGCTTCGTGTCATGCCATACCGTGCCTGTTTACTTCATCGTGCCATGGTGTGCCGTGCCATACCGTGCCCGTGCCATGTCATACCGTGGGCCATTTTGCTTTGTCAGGTCGTGCCTTTATAAAATCGTGTCGTGTCGTGCCGTGCCTTTTTTTGTCGGGTCGTGTCGTGCCGTGCCTTTTTTTGTCAGGTTGTGTCATGCCGTGCTTTTTTTTTGTCGTGTTGTGTCGTGCCTTTTTTTGTCGGGTTGTGTCATGCCGTGCCTTTTTTTGTTGGTTTGTGTCGTACCGTACCGACCCTTAATTGTGTGTCGTGTTGTGCTGGCCCTTAATCGTGTGTCGTGCCATGCCATATTGTGCCACCAATTTTCATATACACATCACCAACCGGCAATTGGTTTTCGTCTAAAAAAAAATCTTCCCAAAAAACACACATTCCGGTGCCCAGTGTGTTGGTGCCTCTAATGTTCTTAAGTTTGTATATCGTAGTATTCAATATTTCAATCCTAATGAGTAATGATTATCCAGTGTCCTACGTGCAAGGTGCATCCCCCTAGAAAACACATGCTTTCACAAATGTTATATTCCAAATTAACATTAGTAACTAACGTTGTTGCCAATGGACTGTAGCCCAGTTGGTATCTCCTCGTCCTCCTCATGTGGGAGGCCAGGATTCGAGTCCGGGATGGACGTTTGGGATTCATTATGGGTAGTCTTTGAAATCCATACTAACATGTTGCTAAGAGAGAGAGACAATAGCATTACGATCAAAGAATCACCATGAAATTCAATGTTGTTGTGGAGGTTCGAATGGGTGAGACTTGGGACCAGAAAGCAAATTTTTCACATTTAGTAGAAAAGCTTGGTGTTCATTCTCGACCAGATCAAAAGCTATTTGAAATGCGAGCAGAGCATCATCCTTATTTTCAGATCATAGAAGTATTTTCAAGGAGAGAACTTGAATGAAGAAGCCTTCAATATTGTTTCGGTGTAGGATCCCTAATTCAAACCTCTTTTTGTTTTTATCCACACAAACTCACATTGTTGTCCTTTGAATATGTGGAAGGAAAATTCTAAAATCAATCCATTGGGCTGACAATAGTAAGAGTGTGAAAATCACTACCCATAATATAATCGAAAAATGCTACTCAAGGTTATGTATTCCACATGTAAAGCTCAACACAATAACATCCAATCCATGATAATCTGTTAGATATAATTGATTTTGATTATGTTCTATGACAAAATTAATTTATGAAAACTTTTTATTTTTCAACAAGTAATATGGTTGGCCCTGCATAATTCATTTTCAATTGTAAATTTTTGGACTACAACACATTTTGATACAGTGTCCAAAATGAATCTTTTAAAAGCAACAATATTGATCCTTGGTCCAAAACTCTTTTAATTGTGGCCCTTGAAATCCCTTTTTAAGTAGTAGTACTATTAGATTTTGGACATAAGCTCTTTCGGCCATATCTATTTTGTTGCCTTCTAGTTCTCTTCGGTCCAATTAAATGAAAGCTAGAAAACCAAGCCCAAATCAGTTTTATCGCAAAGTGGTTGACCGGTTTTGAGATTGGTCCACCGACAGAGATTTCAATCTCAGTATTTTGTTCAATTGCTTTTGTTGACTTGAGAGCTTGGGAGTTAATACTCGACGTTGAAAAATACGGCTCAACATTTCTCTACTGCATTCAAGGAAAGACAATCACCTTGTTTGAATTTCATTTTTGAAAGTTATTTTTGATGTAATGAGTGAAGAGATAGAAAGAAAAATATATTGAGAAACGTGTAGAAAGAAAAATGAGATGAGTTGAGTTGTGAACCAAACAAAGTGAATATCTCTACATGTGTACATTTTATGGCTCAACGTTCACTTCCAATAAATGAAGATCAATATCAACAGAAATGAGATTTACATCTCAACGGAAAAATTTCAACTGTTCAAATATTCAAACTATAAAATGGAAGAGGTTGAGCATCTACAAGATACAAAACAATATTGAAGAACTTTTCTTAAATTCCTTTCTCTGAGACAAATGATTAGTTTAAAAAAAATAAGAACTAAGAAAATTAACAACAATTTCAAAAACACAAACAAAAAGACACGTCCCTTAATTTAGGGAAAAACCATGAGCTAGCCAAAGTATCAAATCTACCGAGTGCCAAAACCGCCACCCTCAACAATAACTTCCTTGGTAGAATTGACCCAAAACCATACGTGCATATGTACCATTAGGTGAATAAGACTGGAAGATGCCACAACCGTTGATCTGATTATTTCCTCTGCCGAAAACATGCATGCCAAGAAAACTCACTTCTAAGGTCATAAATATAGTAACAAGCAACAATCTATACAGTATACATAGAAGAAGCATTTATTTGAAAAACAAAAAGAAAACTATTTGTCGATAGCTTATTTACACCAGATTCTGGACATGACTCTATTTGAAGTTGACATTACAACTAAACAAGATACATTAGCATAGAACAGAGCTATCTATTCATAAAACTATAATCTGGGAGGAGTTCATTGGGAGGGTTAATGTTGTCAAGGATCCAACACCAATTTAATTCCTTTCTTGCCAGATATTCAGGCATCTCCCAACTTCATTTGTAGATTCATATCTTTAAATGGACAGCAAAAAGATTCTCATCAAGGCACACCAGTATTGCAGTCCACGACAAGTGAATATATCACCAATTTCAATTTTTGGTTGCCTCCCAGTCCAAGGACATGTTTCTTATAGTGCAAAAAATTAACGCTCATGCAATGCAATCAAATAAACAGCTAACAAACTAACAACAAACTAACAGGCTGGAGGGACTAGGCTGCCACCTCAACTCAGCAAACAGAATATGCGAGGGGTTATGCCACCACCTCGGCTAAGCAATGCAATCAAATAAAACTAACTATACTAACTAAAAACAAACTCAAAATTTAGCCTGGCTTCGTTACACCTCAGGTTTGGCATAAAACTAGGTTAGAGGTATCCACCAAGCTAAATACAAGCTATAAACACATAAACTACTAGAGATTGGATAGTCAATGACTCACTGTTCACCTTTCGAGAGCGAGAGAGAGAATGGATTCTGGAATGTTGGAAGGGCACTTGCTGGATCGAAAACAGCTACCACAAAAGCTATCCAAGTACACTATCCCATATGCACACATCGAACGAAATCCATGAGTAAGTGAGTAAACACAAAATTTATGATTAAAATCAAAAGTTAGGCGTATCAAGAATGTAAGACCCTCTAGAATCTTTACTGTTTTTTTTGGGTAAATTCGAATCTTTACTGTTCTTAGATTCAAAACCATTTGAGTATAAAATGGTTTTAACCAATTTTGTTGAGAAACTGAATGCTCCTGTAACGACCCTGATTTTCGGTAAATAAAAATTTGTTAAATATTTGAATTTTATTTTTAAATTACTTGGATTGCTTTTAAAATTTCTTTTTAATTTTTAATAAATCCGTCATAATTAGATTTTAGCCCTTTAAAATTATATTTCTTGGCAAGAAGTCCTACATGGCAAGTAAGGTTAGTTTCTAATCGATTTGTGGAGAAACCGAACTACCAATCCACCTAGTTACGATTCCCTAACCCTAGATGGACCTTTTTAACCGTCTTTGAGCTTTATGAACCCCTCCAACCCTAATTGAACCTTTTAGACCTAGAGAGGTCATCATTATACTCCATGTCTAGTCATTTCAACCTTAGTCATCATCATTAGTCCTTTACCCATTGGATAATCAATGTTAGGGAATTTTTTCCCTTGGATAATGAAAGCTAGATTTGCCAATATGTTTATATATTTGACAAGACAACTCATGCCATCATTTTGCTTCCAAAAGAAGCAAACTTAGCCTTGTCATGCATGCAAGCCTAGGAAGGATAGCCTTGAACCTAATTCCCCTCTTAGACTTACTTTCCTAGATTTTCCTAGATGTACATATATACATATATAACGATGTATGTAGTCATATATATATATATATATATTCATTGAACGAGAGAGAGAGAGAGAGAGAGAGAGAGAGAGCCGAGAGGGGGAGAGGAGAGAGAGGCCGAGAAGAATGAGAGAGAGGGTGGAATGTGTGCATGTGTTTGTACACTTGCACAAGCTACCTCTTTGGCCCTATTTTAGCCTTAAGTCCAATTGACTAGACAACTCATTTAGTCAATTTCTAGCCTAGAATCCTAGCCCAATCATCCTAGATTTGATTCCAAAGTAGCCATTAATCATCCTAGAAATTGACTACAACCTAGACCTATGAATGACTAAACATGGAAGGCTATGCCTTACCCTAATCAAACCCTACCGTAGACTTGTAAGACTTGCCAACCTAGACTATGATCACCTAGATTTACCTAGAAAGCCTAAGATCCTACTGATTTTATAGCCTTATGCCTAAAGATTGAATTCAACAAGTCATGGAATGCTTTCAATCATGATTTGCCCATTTAACCATTGGACAATATTTGCTAGGAAAATTTTATTCATTGGGTAATAGAAGTTAGTTTGGCTATAAATAGCACCCCATCTTTGCCATTCAACTCACACCTTCACACCTTCACCCATTCAACTTCTCTCTCTAGAATCCTTGCAATTGTTCTTTGTTCTTCTTGTTTTTAAATTGTTCTTGAGTTCTTCTTGTGTTCTTCAAGAAACTCATCCTAGGCCGCCACTAAACTGCCACTCGACCACCCTTTCGATCCAAAAAACAAGCTTAGTAGTTAGTCCAAGATTTAGTTTCGAGAGAAACCTTTCTCTTTCGGAGCTACCAGAAGCCTACCGTAGGAAGTCACTCCGCCTGATTATCAACTTACATTTCGTAGTCGTCACTACCGCCAAGCAGAATGGTAGATTTTCTCTACTCAGTTCCCTAAGTATAAGTAGAATATTCTTATCATCTATCTTTAAGAATTTCGTATGATGCTTGTACATTAGAAATACATGAGAACTTGAAAGGTGTTTTTCCTAAAAGATGAAAAGGAAGGGGAGTATGTTGAACATCTCGACTTTATTTTTCGGAATAACATATGTCGTTTAGAACTTCCCAAAAAGGAAGAAAGAACGATTTTCAAAAGTTAAGACTTTACCATTTGATTAGAAGTATTCGTATTTTGATAATTAAGATGGTTATGAGCATGCATACATGAATTGCTTGTATTATTTGTGGTAAAGCATAAGTGATTTTTACTCCAAGGGCGTCCGTACATATGGCGTTATGCTTGAGCACGATTAATAATATTGAGTTGGATGATCTTGCTAGTTTAGTTTTCAAGATTACAATGAATGAGTTAAGATTTTGAATGTGGAAAGTCTTACCGCGGAGTCTATGCATGAAAACGAGACACAAAAATCAAGAAAGTAGACACATGGCACCTAGGGTGTGGTTAATGAAAAGGCGTGTTTGAAAATGATGAAATGTTTTGGAAACTGTAATGTGGCCGGACGTGGTAGCCTATTGTGTGGTGTGAGTTTTGTGTGTGTTCCAATGGGAACCTGGAATAGCGGAACCATTGTGAGGTTGTGTGCGTTCTCATGGGAACCCGGAGCAGCGGAACCATGGTGAGATATGGCTTGGTTATCCGCGGAGAGGAGCCAATCCAAATTGTGTGCCAATGGGAACCTGGTGCGGCGAAACCATTGTGAGGATACTCGGGAACCCGGAACGGCGGAACGGAGGTTGGGTGTGTAAAAAATGATTTTGGAAATGTTGAGTGGTATATGAAAATGAGACACAGTTTACGATGAGTCGCGTAGGAGAAACTCAGAAAGTTATGGACACCAACGCTAGGAAGATAGCGAATGTAGATATGTCATTTATGCATGACTTATGTGACAATCATGAGTTTATGTGCTATATCTATGACCTGCTATTTGTAAGTTAAGGGTTGGTGGGTATAGAATTATTCTGCTGAGCTCTTGTGGCTCACGGTGTTACCTTTGGTGATTCTGACATATTATATCGGTGGCGACACTGGTATAATGTGTCAGACCTTGTAGATGATCAAGATGAACAGTACACCTTGGAGGCTTTTGGAGCTAAGGAGCTGGCTAAGATGGAGGAGCAAGTGGAGCTGTAGATAGAAACCCAAGTTTCCCTCCTTTTGTATAATAAAGTACTCTTGTGAGAATTATGATGTAATATTGAGCCAGTCTCTATTTTGAAGTTTCAATAAAATGTCCTTTTAACGTTTCCAAAATTCGAGGCGTTACAGCTCCAATCCTTACTATTTCACGTATTTAATTTTGGTATTCAAACAGATCAAATTGCGTATGTTGTATGCACCATTTCCAGCACATAAGCAGTAAGCACCTGTAACAACCGTAATTTTTTTTCATTAATATCATTATAGGTATTATTAGTAATAATATTATTACTTTCTTAATACTATATTTTAAAAAAAAATATATGCATGCAATTATGAACATGCATGCAATATTTTTTTTTCTACACAATGCATGCATGCACATGCATACACCTCTTCATCTCCCTCACCTCACTCTCATGCGGCCTCCTCATCTCCCATAGCTCCATCTCTCTCCTGTAATTACTCCCACCATTTCCTTAACCTCCAAGAAACCAAGTTTATTCCCTCTTGCTCCAAATCAAAATTTGCTTCACCACCAAGTATAATCCGAGATAAATTCGTTCCTATCCTCCTCATGCTCCCTCCCTGGCCTTAAAATTTTTCTTATCCCGTCCAATTCATTGCCCAAGAGATCAAACCTTCATAAATTCAATCTTATCACCTCTTCAAAATTTGCCTATAAATACTCCACCACTTCGACCCACAAGCACACCTTTGCAACCACCACCCTCCACTGAGTCAGAAAAGAAGAGAAAAACCGAAGGAAACCAAGCTCCAAGCTATGGAGTTTTAGAGAGAGAAAGTGAGAGAGAGCAAAGTGGTTTTGTGCCTAGACCCAACCAAAACTCAATCCAACGTTTCCAATCACCTCCTACACCCCAAAGCAACACCAAACAACCTTCAATTCAATCCCAAGGCTCCCCCTCGATCAAAACTGAAGTCAACTTCCAAAAAATCCAAAGTTTCGATTTTGAATCAATTCGATCCAATCGAGGTATTATAATCCATTCCAACCACTCCTCTAAGTATATTAAGTGTTTATATGCTTAACCCCATGCCCCGAACGAACCCATGCATCGAAACCATGACGAAAAGACGAAAAGACAAAATCTGTTGCGGACCTTGCGGGCCGCAAGGTCAACCCAGCCAGACCTTGCGGCAGGTACTGTTTGGTTCGAAATCGTTTTGTGACCTCTCGAACACCATTTTTGACACCCGGACTATTTTTCCTAGACTTTTCACACCTCAAAGATCATAACTTGTTAATATCATATTTTTTTATTTTATTCTCTATTTATTATATTTTTTTCTTGTTTTCCTTTTAAGTTTGCAAACGAAAAATCTTTGCGACCTTCCAAAGAATGTTTTTACCACCCAAACTATTTTTTCTAGACTTCTTGCATCTCAAAGATGATATCTTGCTAAATTCATATTTTTTTATTAAATTTACTATTTATTATTATTTTTAAAAATGTTTCCAATCAAAATTACTTTACGACCTTATAAACCTTGTTGTTAATGCCCGAATAATTTTTTTAGACTCTTCACATTCCTAAGATGAAAGTTTGATAATCTCAGTATATTTTATTTATTAGATTGTTTACTATCTATTTATTTTACTTTCGACAACTTTTGTTAATATCTTTATTTTCAATAATTCCGCGACCTTCCGAATCCAACTTTTGATACTTGAACATATTGCATAGGACTGTAGGACTCATTTTAAGGTCATGCTACTTCACTCAATTTTATCATCTTTTTTTTTTTTGTATTTATCATGGTTATTTATCTATTTTAAATTCTTAACTAAAACTAGTATAAGCCTAGGCTTACTAATTTTTGACCAAAATTAATATTTTCCTTCTTAATAATTAGATAAAAGTTTCTTGCATATTTATTAACTTTTTGGCCATACAAGACTAAGGGCAACGGCCCATTCATAAAAAGTTATGTAATTGCATTGCTTGTTATTTGTTTTAGTTATTATTCGATATTAATTGTATATTGCACCGATACCATTGCTCATTATTTGTTATTATATTGCACTAATACTTAATTTGAATACTAGATTGGACCCTAGAGACATGGGGTGGTATGCGAATAGAATTCACATAGACGATGCTAAGTTAATGGAAAAATGGTGAAGTGTTGAAGTTGTGAGATTGTGGATTATGATTTGGCCATGGCTAAGGGTGACCTACGGGGCCCGGTGATGTTATTGTGGTGACCCTAACGTATGGTACGCCATGAGAAGTTCCAAAGGGTAATCGTGCCTTGCAAGGCCAGCAAGAGGGATTGTCCCATGACAGGATCATAGTTAGTGGCTTAAGTATGGTGGTGACCATAACGTATGATACGCCATGGAACGTTCCAAAGGGTAATCGTGCCCCCTGCTATGGTCTTAAATGAATTCATGCGAAGTACATAGCTTAGATGAACTTGTTTAGAACCTCATATGCGGGGGTGGTGGTGGGATTTTCTATGACAAAGTCATAGTTAGTGGTTATGGGAGGAAAGGATCTCGCGGATGAGATCTTAGATCTCACATAGGGTTAATGGATAATAATAAACCAGTTTATGTGAAAAATCTCTGTTTACTTCTTCGTATCATTATTATCTTGTTCCTAGCTAACTGTAAAGTAAGAGGGGTAATTGGGTTGGATTATACTACGGGGTGAACTCTATCACTAAGGTACGGATTGCCTAGCAACCGTGCTAGATTTTGCAAAAAACTAGGAAGAGACACAGGACCCCGAAAGCGAGCAGTTCTATACGGAAGAGAATCTAGAGGTGGGAGCCGAGCTAGAGTACACTTGGGATCCGTATGAAGCTTAGAAGTCGGCTCTGTTATTTTGTCTATTTCATTACCACAAAAACTATTTTGAGCATTTCCGCATTGGTTGGTAATAAATGAATCTTATGTTGAATTATCTATTTTGGATTTTTGAATTTTAATTTAGTAAACTTTCAGAAAATTTTATTTAATGCCTCTGATTTTTATTCTGAAAATCAGGGCATTACAGCACCATTTACTTTAATTGAGGGAATCATAAAAAAGCCATGGATACAAAAATAAGTGAGAAAATCCACCTTCTACATTTTGCTGGCATTAATTTGCTTCAGCCTTCACGTGGTTTGGTCCTTGGCATCTACAATGTCCTACAAAACAAGAACCAACACCAGCACCAGCAGAAAACAGGTATATGAAAGCCAAATGAACAAGGAAAATGAATAAGAAAATTGAATTCTGCTTAGATATTAGTTTCTTTTATCATCATAGCAGAAAATTGAAATGGATGGAATGTTAAGTTGCCATTATGGCCTTCATAAGTTGCAACACCACTTCATAGTTCATAACAATACGGCTCAGACATTAGTGTTTTTTTTTATCATCATAGCTGGAAACTGAAATGGATGCGGCAATGTTAAGTTGCCATTATGGCCTTCATAAGTTGCAACACATCACACTTCACTTAGCCAAAAATTAGGGTTGTGTCCGTGGCTTATTCATTTCAGACTAAAGGAGACACACACACACCCCACAGTGCATGCAGGCAACATCCACTTCAGTTAAGTGAAGCTAAAGAAACCACAAGGCATGCAGCAAAACTTAGGCTCAGCATATTAGTTAAGAAAATACATCATAGCCAAAAACTAAAGCAGGGGCCCTGTAAGGCCTTCATAAGTTGCCACAACATCCACCTTCATAAGTTGCCACAACATCCACTTCAGCCCACTTACTGAAATGAATAAGCCTCAAACACAAATGCACAATACTAAAATGAATAAGCCACAGACACAACCCTAGCAGAATAAATGAATAATAAATTCAAACCAAATGCCAGCAGGTCCCCCTATTCACTGTCGATATTAGAGTCTGCAAAATAGCCTCCGAATTCATCTTTAGCAGAGCATTTTTGAATTCCAAGGCGTGCATCCTCCTAATCTTTCAAGCAAATGAGACAGTCCAAAATGTCTGGAGCTAGTTTGCTCCTCCTCTCATCCAACACTCTTTTACCTGTGCTAAAAGCAGATTCAGATGCCTCTATAGACATGGGAGGGGTTAGTAGATCATGTGCCATGATTGAAAGAATGGGACATTTATCTCATTTTTTTCCACCAAGCTAAGACATCAAAATCATGCCTGTCGTTTGCGTTAACAGATTCTAGGTCCAAATATTTCTCAAGGTCAATGCATGAAGTTACAGTGCTACTTCCTATTCCTAAATTTGAACAAACGAAATCCCAAAATTCATCATTTGTACTTGTAGAAGATGTTAAAGGAGTAGCAGTACAGGCAGCATTAGAATGAAACTTAGAGTCATATTTAGCATACATGGTAGTCAATAAATCATTCACATTAGCAGATGAAGGTAAAGTAGTAATCCTTAAATTTGTACCAATCTCTCTTAAGAGCAAGCTAACACCTTGTAACTTCATCCTAGGGTCCATTATTGCAGCTTACATAAATATTGGTGGCATTTCCTCATAATATTTTTTGAATTTTCCTTCCATATCTATACAAGCATGTGCAAAATTTGGATGTTCCTCATGTTTTTGAAAATTGACACTGATATTGAAAAGATGATGAAACACAATACAAGAAGTAGGATAACGAACACCAGAACAAGCTACGGTAGCAACATAAAACACTTTCAAAAATTTCATGAACTCAAAACCAATTTCCCAATCAGCTGGAGTTAAAGGAGTACCAGGACAGGGTCGATACCTCTAATTAACAAAAGCAGATATTGCATCACTATATTTTCTACAATACTTTAACATAATGTAGGTCGAATTCCAATGATTTTGAACATCAGAGTTCATATTTTTGGGTTTAAGATTGTAAAATAATATGCCCAATTTATCAAATTCTTGTTGCCTAGATGGGGAAGTAGCAATAAAAAGAATAGCATCTCTAATTTTTTTAATCTGTGGTGCTATATGTTTTAAACCATCTTGCACAACTAAGTTAATGACACGACATACACATTGCAAATGCAATAATTCACCAAAATAAGGAGTTGTCAAATTTCTAATAAACAATGGAAGTGTAGCAATATTAGCGCTATGGTTGTCAAAAGTAATGCTATAAACTTTATCAACAACTTCAAAATCCCTAAAAACACCCATAATACTTTCAAAAATCTGTTCAGAGGAAACTCCACTAAATGGAAAGCAATAACTTTTTTTGCAAAGTCCAACTAGAGTCTATATAATGAGCAATCACACAATATAACCACGATTATTTATACAAGACCACATACCCATGAGTAGTGTCGTGGCCTTTTTGAATCGCTAAGGCCTGAATTTGCAGCCGCAGGAGTAGAACCTGTTGGAGTAGTAGTAGAACCTAAAGGTCCTGTTCCACGTCCACCACCAACAATGTTTGAAGCAGCCTCCTCACCTACAGAACCCATACCCTATGGTGCAATAGGGTTTCATGGTAGTTCATCACAAGAACCTGAGTGGGAGTCACGATCCTCCCCATTTCCAGCATCAATCTACAAAAAAAACACCATAACAGGGGTTATTAAAGGGGAAATAGTGCATGTGTGTACTAATATACGAAATTAGTGTAGGTATGTGTGTACAAAATCAGTTTCGACAAATTTGTCGAAAATAGTAACAAAAGTGAAAAGCCCTAATTTCTTGTAATTACTAATTTCATAAATTAGTAACAAAAGCCATTTCGTAGTCCTAATTTTAGAAATTAGGTTAGTAACAAAAACCCTAATTTCTTGTTACTAATTTGTGATTAGTAACAAAAGCCATTTGGTACACCATAATTTCAGAAATTAGTAACAAAAGCCCTAATTTTGTAACCCTAATTTTAGAAATTAGTAACAATTAACAAAGCCCTAATTTCAAAAACTAGGTGAAAATCCTAATTTTAGAAACCCTAATTATTTGGCTTTTCCAAACTGGATTTTTATTCAAAAATATTGAACTTAACACATCAATCATGAAGAGAACCTAAAACGGGATGCATGTCAGCATGTGGTCAACAAACAGGAAAACGAAAATAGTACCATGAATTAACAACATGTTTTCACATCAAAACACCAAGTACTTGCAGTAAAACGGGCCAAAGCTGAAGATTGTAAACGAAAACAAGCCAAGGTTGTAAATACTCACCGTTTAAGTGTTGTGTGTCACCGGAAACGAAGAGAGACAGAGGTGAGTCGAGCAAACTCAGATCCAGTTGTAGATCTAGGTTTTGAGTTGTTTGAGTCACTAAACTATTGAACGGCAACAACAACGGAGTGGAAACGATCACCAACTCACCGCTAGAAAGGGCAAAGGTAGTCACCACCAGTCAGTGGTCACCGACTAGGGCTTCACTGTTTGAGAGAGAGAGAGAGAGAGAGAGAGAGAGCCTTAGGCGTTGAGAGGGAGAGACGGTGTGAGAGTGAGAGTGAGAGAGATGTTAAGAGTGAGAAATGAGAATGAGAGAGAGACGTTGAGAGAGTCAGTTAGTTAGAGAAAGACGTTGAGAGAGTCAGATGAGAGTGAGAATAGAGCGACTGAGAGAGAGAGAGAGAGAGGGCTGCTAGGGTTATTCTCAGTCTCATCTCTTCATATTTATACCAGTGCCGTGCCTAATCATGTGCGACAGTCGGACCATAATGCATATGCACTCAATAAAGAAAAAATCTCGTAGAGTCCTATCGTGCATCACTCAAGGGCCACCCGAGCTGTTTGTTGAAAATCCGAACCGTCTACCTTTTATATGGGAGTGATTATATCATTCGTGCAAAAAATGAAATAAATTAGTTACCGTTATATACTACATCGCACATAACAGAAAAATTCCTATTAATGAATCTACGTCCCGATGAAAGGGCTTTCAAAACCCGATAGACCCGAAAATTTGCAAGAGTGATTAAAACACCAAGAACAACGAAATGAACGGTATGGATCGTCATACTTGTGTTGCTACTGTGTCGCTAGCGTACATTGGACTATAGTGGAATACATTGGTTTAGAACCAGATAAATTAGATGTATAGATTTGACAGGTAGTTGCAGACTCATTTTTTGAATATTTGATCTAAACCGCTATGATTTGAGATCTTGTCAAATTTATCATTCTCCCCAAAAATAGGTGATAATCGGATGTCGGAAACCACGTGATCAGAACACATTCGGTGCTTCCAAAGACGTTAAAGTCCTATAATGCACCACTTTAGGGCAGCCCGAGTTGTTTTTTGAAAATCGGAACCGTCTACCTTTTATGTGGGACTGTTTATATCATTCGTGCAAAAAATGAAGTAAATTGGTTATCGTTATATACTCAATCGCACATAACAAAAAATTCTCTATCAATAAATTTACGTCCCGATAAAAGGGCTTCAAAAACCCGATAGACCCGAAAATGTGCGAGAGTGATTAAAACACTAAGAACAGCAAAATGAATGGCATGGATCGTCATACTTGTGTTGCAATCGTGTGGCTAGCGTACAAGAGGCCTGTTTTTTTTAAAATAGAATTATATAATTTATATTACTTGTTCTAATTATAAGCACAAAAAATATTGTTGGCCTTGATGGTTTGAGATGTGTGTCAAGTCCCAAAGGACTTGGGTTTGAACCCCATAGAGATTATTTTTTTAAAACCAATTTTTTTTAAAATTAGTTTTTTTTCTTATTTATTTTCTGCATATATATATATATATATATTTAAAAATCTTTACTAGATAAAACGCAATATATATCAATATATGTGTAGTAATTGGTATATTATCATGTTTGAATTTTGATTCAAAATTTCTTAATCATATCAAATATTTTAAAAGCTTATTTTACTTAAATAAAAGGAAAAGATTAATAAATTATTGGATTATCAAAAAATACACACAAATAAAGTAAACTATAATATGAAATCCCTTGTTTATTTAATAACATATTTTTTTTGGTTTTTCCATGCCTCGTGTCGTGCCCGCAGGGCCTGCCCTGAGGTGAAGCTCGAGGTGCAGCCACTTTAGGCCTCCAAAATTCGGGCGAAAACTGAGCCTCATTTTTCATAAGACGAAAATATATTATATATAAGTTATTCCGAATTCTAACACAAGTAGAGTTCCAATATCAGTGGTTTATGCATATTGTTTAAACTGAGGTCCTTGTTTCGAATCCCACGAGGCCCATTTGGCAAATTTTCTTTTCTAAATTTTTTTGCTGGATCTAGGTGAGACTGCATCTCTTGTATTAGTTATGCTTCAGTTATTTTAAATGTTACTCACACTAAGGGTTCAAATCTTTTGCACACTACTATAAATGTTTGGATAAGTTTTCTTTTTAATTTAATTTTTTAATTTGAATTTAATTTTTAACTTTTAATATCTAGTTCACAGAAAAGAAAAAAAAAACACTTTTGACTATATAAAAGCATAATAATTACTTCGAACTCAACAAAATTTGATAACAAATGTTTAAAATAATTAATTCTCTTATTATTAAAAATAACATTCTTATGATTAAAGTTCATAATATAATTAGTAAAAAAAACACAATATATGAGCTATACGTTTGATTCATTTTTTTCTAATGGTATAAATTGTTTTAAAATTTTATTTTAGTTAAATTATGAAACTAAAAGTTTAATCTTTTAACCTTATATTAGACACATACATTGAATTTTTTCGTTAAAAATATAGGGCCTCATTTTTAGAATTCGCTTTAGGCCTCCAAAATCTTAGGACCGGCCCTGCGTGCCCGTGCCGTGCCCGTGCCGTGCCCAT
>CM033799.1:23810-47087 GCA_019656835.1 Rhododendron ovatum
ATAATGGCCTGTTTGGATGAAGTATTGTGAAGGTGGTTGTGAAATTTCACTTCTTACATATATCTACAAACTTAATCCCGCATCTAAACATGTTGTAACTATTATGAATGAATATAAACCAGATTGATTTGGTTTTATGTAGGGGTGGCTAATTGAATTCAGACTCATTAAAAAACACAAACTTACTTATTAAAAAATAGACCAAACTCAACTTAGTTATTAATTAAGTTAAGATGGGTCCAAACCCATCTAACCCATTTTTTATTGGGACATAGTTGGATTTCAATTATGTCAACCTAAATGCTTAATGGGTCATGAACATTATTCAACAAAAATGTAAAGTTACCACAGAAATGTAAAAAATTGAAGTTTTTGTCTGTGAATGACAAGATCATGGACATGTCCCTTCAATTTTATCCACATTGCACCCAAATTTCTTGAATCTATTTCAAAATTTGGAATGATTTTCCTTTTTGTATTTTTCCTGTATATGGGTTGAAACAGTGTCTTTCATGTATACAGAAAGTCTCCCGACCGTTCTTTATTACCTATCTTCCTGACCGCTGGTCTAATTGTGAACCTGTACAATAAACAAACAAAAATTCAAAATCAAATTTTGTTTGTTTATAAACGAGTCAAGTTTGGTTTAAGCTGAGTTATGTGAACCCATCCATTCAAAGCAGATGCTCACGTAATTAATCTTTATCCAACCCTATGGTATAATAATTTTGTACATTTCGCACGGAAACTGATGCATGACAAACTTACACTGCAAACTGGTGTAATGGAAAGATTCAACACATGATCTTGCTGTGTGTTGGCTAAAAGTTAAAAGGAGGACAAGTCCACGCGCCCCAAGGTAAGAGGCTTACGGGGATTGTTTTTTTTTTTTATTTCTCCTATCAAAACAAATTAATAAGTCAAAAATTTGATGCAAAACAAACAAATAAACAAAAAAATTAGATGAAGGGAAAAAAATAAGTTAATTTACTTTAAATTCAAACCAACTTTTAACAATAATTAATCATATTGATCATTTCTTAATTGCGATTAGGCGTTATTTTGGAATTACGGGTATGATCAGATCGATAATGGTTCGCTTAAGATTAAAGTTTTTGGTGCTTATAATGTTGTGTTTGAAAGAAAGAACATGGAAAGAAAAGAGATCGGAAACAACTTTTACATGTGAGCTATTTTAACTTGATGAATGACAACACTTGTACTTGTATGCAATTTGAGAGGTGCCGTGTCAAACATTTGTGTAGTTGTGTTGAGTTGTCTAAATCAATGATGAAGATGTGGCAAAGTTAGGTAATAGTTCTCGTAACTTGAGAACACTGGGGTACTATTGGTTTGTTTTCATTAAGCAAATATAAAAATCTGTAATGCATTGTATCATTTCATCTGCATCAATGTAATTTTTTTTCCCAGCGTGGATTGGTTACAATATGGTGCTCACTTGGTACATTTATATCGTCTATTTCAATTTTGGATAACATAGATTTGAAGAGGGATAAAATGGACATCAGGTTAGCTGATGGGTGAGAGATTAGAATAAATTTCAATATGAGTTGTCTAAAAATTCGTCAAATTACTCAAACCTTATGAGCAAACACTATGTGGGTATACCTGTTTGGTATTGAAAATTTCTCTCATTAATCAAAACGATTTAAGAATTTATCTTGTGATTTTAATCAACATCTAAGTTGTACCCGCTTTTCTTCTCTAATGCAATAACAATGTCTACAAACTAATTAACAATTTATTCATTATTTAAATTAACTTGATATTTTTAACTGACTTATTTATTGCTCAAGATATTTAACAACCTTTTAATGATAGATTTAAAATTCCTGATTCTTTATTACTGGAAACACTTCTTCCATAACTTTTTTTTGTTTAGGTACGTGCTAATTGTTAAAATGATGATTGGTTTGGTTAGAACCAGGAGATTTCATTTCCTTGCCGTATGTTGCACATAATACTGAATTTGAATCCAACAATGAGTGTTTTATCGTAATATTGTGGTTACAATTTATATTTTTCTGCGATAACCATAATAATATATTAAGGTTCGAATTATTATATAAAGGTAGATGGTTAATAAATATTAGTCTTAACTAAAGGAGGTGAAGGATTTGAGCAGAGCGTCGTGTACAGATTTTAAACGATATTGTATTAAACATAACAATATAATAAGCTTCAAATTAGTATGAATATTCAATTGATAACTATTTCTAATTTTTTGGGTTACCGAGATTAGCATTATGGTTCATTAATTAATTTTAGATAATTAATCTTAGTGGAAGGAATTAGATAAGCATTAGATTTTGATGTGTTCTTTCTTTATTCAGACCATAATTATAATCTTATTGAAAAGATTATGAACTTGAACCATAAGCACTATAATTATATATTTCATTTGGTACTACTGAATTCTCATGAAATAATATTACACATGAATTCTACATAGTTAAAATTCTTTAACCTGAAAAAGAAGACATCACAATTACATGGTTGTGGCACAAAAGAGTCACAAATCCAACATAGGCTTGACAAACGTTACCCAAGGTACTAATTTATTATCTGGGAAATTGTTTTCAAAAGGGGACTGCAGGTTCAACACTATGGTTTGTTACTATCGATAGTAGATTTAATCGATAGCCCACGGAATCGCAACTTCATGTATGGCAATTTCGTTCCAAAGCACGTTTTGTTCAAACTCTTCCAATTCTTGATGAATGTTGGCATTGATTTGTTCTTCCACCTGATGGTCGAACTGACGTAACAGCTGAAAGGATGGATTGATTTGAAGGGCAAGTGCAAGATGTTGGCTGGATGAGCGAGTGACTTTCAGCATTTGGAACAGATCAATAATCTCAACTCTGAGATGTTCATATGTTTCAATCAGCTCCACAGCAACCGGTGGTTCTGCTTCGGGTGCAGGTTCTGGTTCGTTGATTTCCACGAAATCATGCTGAGCAACAATGACCAGCTCTGGTTCTATTTCAAACTGTTGATCGTGGACTTCGACGGGTTCGTGTAGATCCATGTTGTTGTTTATTATAACCTGGCACCAAATATAAATTTCAAATCACTTTCATAATAACAATTGCAAATAATTTGAGGAAAACATGAAATTTAATGGCAAGCAAATTACGTCGTAGGATTTGGTTATGCTGGTTGTGATCAGCTAGATTTCAGTGGGTATGTTTTAAGTTATTGCTAAAGTTTGGAATGAATCATAGTGCTTATCTATAAAATTTAACGTAAGCAAATCAGCAGATGTTAAATAAATCAAACGAAGGGAACCTAGATGTGTATATATCAAGTTTGATTTCTGTTAACTGTTTTACCTACAATCTGCTAATATTACCTGAAAGCAGCAACAGCAAACACTTTGTACTCCAGCTCTCTGTTTTTCAATGGAGGGTGTTGCCTGAGTTTGAATTCGGGGAATTTAAATACATTCTAGAAATTGGTGCAGAGCAGGATATTTTCGTCAAAGCACAGTTTTTGGTACAAGTTGAATCCACCTGTTCCAAAAAAATATGATATATAATATGGAATTCCTTATAAGCACTGCAGGTCACAAAGAATCAGTTAAATGTACGGAAACGGGTAAGGATGGAGTCGAGGAGGGACGGATTAGTAGGGTAGTTGCTCCTGGGAAAAAAAAATAACACTGTTTTTTTTTTTTTAAAAAAAAAAAACCTTACAAAAGTATATAGGCTCGGCCACCTTTGTGTTAAATCTTTTAAAAATAATACAACCGTACCTTTTGAACTACAATAATATTAACATTAAATATTAAAGGTTAAGGATTAGATTTTTTTTTTAAAAATAAAAAGTTAATATTGTGAATATTCAAGTAATAAACTTTTATTTTTCGTTAGATTAGTTTAGTGTTTTATAGTTTTATTTCTTTTTACACTCAAATCTCAATAACACACCAAATCTTCTCTTTTTGTCTCTATTTTTTTACAAACATTTCAAATTGTTAAAATTTCAATGATAATTTTGAGAGAAAAAAAAATAAAGGAGAATAGATTTTGAAAACTTTGAGTAATTTTAGTAATATTTAAGTTGTAGGTATGTTTTTTTTCCAATTTTTATTTATAGATTTTTTTTTTTTAACTGGTAAAATTAGGTAATTCATTAGTTAACTTTATTAAAAACAATAACATAAGTAATTACAAAAAAAAACACTAATGAACTTAGCTAGAAATTTAGAGCAGAAGATCTTCTCTAGAAAACAATCCCTCTACGCACGGTGGCACACAAGAACGATAGCATACTAATTACTATTGTGGTGATTTTTCAAGTACATTTGAGCATTAAATACAATATTTCTTTCCACTTTCCATTTAGGCAACACGAAAGTTCATGTATTGAATTCGTTCGATGAATGAAAGAAAATAATATAAGAATGGAATCTACTCTTAAGAAATATTAGACAATGTACCAAATTTGACTCATTCACTTTATAAATTAGAAACTTATCAAAAAACAACCCAAAATAAATACCGGACTCTAAATAAGTGATGGATGGAGTACCATACAATTCATATGTATGAGTTTACATACTTGGGTGAATTTACAATCGAAAGAATGATAAGCATGTTCTGAATAGTTGCAGGATGTGATGTAACTGAAATAATAGATATTATTGCAGGCTTTACGTGGCATGAATTGGATTGGTAATCTGCCACATATTGAATGAAGTTGTATCACAGTTCATAAATTAACTTGTCCGCGTACTATTGACACTGCTATTAATCCGTATGACCTATTTGTTCAGTGTACCAGTGGATTTCATCTGCACACACTATATCTACGTTCTAAACTTTGATGAGGTAAGATGAGCGTTGATGGATTGGATACTTGAATCATAGCTACTAAAGGGAAATCTTGTAAGTATATGTACCTGACTCACCTACCAAAGGCAAATCTTATATAGTAAAGCCAAATCTTATATAAATATCTTCGTAGCTGACAGAGTATAGGTTTGATTTGGTGTGGTCCTATTGCTTGCCATTTTTTATATTTAAAAGGTACATGAATAGCATTGTGTACGTTTACAATTTAAAAAATGTTAGAGGCACATTAGTTGTAACATACTTTAATTACATTCTTTTCACTTATCTGGATGTATGAGGAGTGTAGGTGAGACATACCTCAATTAGTATGGTAAAAATGAATGGTATAGTAAATGAATGATAGTGTATATGTATATGCATCCCTCGATCAAGAATTATACTTTCAAGAAAGAGCTATTAAATTCTGCATGGAACTTTCTGTATTCAGCGTATTTGTAAATTTCATGTCCCATATATCATGCCTGGCTTTCTGTGTTGCAAGAAACACCAACCCTGATGTGATTGATCAGAGGTGCTTGCATGAGCTTCCAAAGTGAAATCTTGCAAGGACATTCAGAGCAGCAGTCGAATCATGGTAAGGGGTTTTTTTTTGAGGTAGTGTCGTACTTTCCATCTATTCTATCAAAGATACGACAGTAAAAATGATTGCATTTACATTTATAACTTCGAATTATTCTAGTTCGAATAGTTGTACTATTAGTTTGTTTAAATCACTGAATAGAAGTAATCCAATTCCATAGAAGTCCATCGTATTTTTTCGTCTCGGGATTTAACATATACCTAACAATTGAATATTTGAGTCTACGTGATGTTGTTCATTGTAGTGGTTCACGTATGTTTTAATTCTTTGGACCAGTAGCCAATAGAGACGAAGGAGTACACAATTTGAAGTTCCAATGTATTTGAAATAGAGTTTCATTCATTCATGCCCTCCTTGTGTTTGATTAATTGTTTCAACAACATGCAACCTACAGAAACATTAATGAAACAAAAAATGTTCTGCCTTTTGATCAGGTTCGACATCCATGTTATATTTGTTTGTACACGGAGACACCGTAGTTCCAATATAACGAAAGCAACGAAAATTAAAATGGCAGCGAAGCCATGCGTAAGGAGAAGAAAATGAACATGCCTGTCTTGTGTTTGATTAATTATCTGAACAGCATGCAACCTACAGAAACATTAACGAACCTAAGAATTTCTGGTTTTTCAGCAAGTTCAACATCCATGTTATATTTGTTTATACACGGAGACCCTGGTTATATTTCCTGGTTCCAATCTAACGAAAGCAATGAAGATGAAAATGGTAGTGAAGTTATGAGTAAAGAGAATAAAATGAAACAAGGGAAGCTATGAACTTATGTACGAGATTTGCGTATTACTCGTTCTTTTAAATAAGTCCTTTGTTCATTAATATTTAGGTTGATTAGGTTAACTATAGCTGAAAGTAATTACTTTCAAAATTGGTCTAAAGCACTCGTATTTTCCACATCAGGTGCTACTTTTGTTAGGCTGGAAACAGTCTCCTGCGAATGACTGCAATTTGATTTTAGGTTGAGTTGTTATTTGAGCTTTCGAGACTGTTTCCTTTATTAGCTAGTAATAACGTGTCCATATTTTTGAATCATGTTCCAGCGAAGTAGCACGTTTGGATTGCACAATTGGAGCCTACAGGTATTTTTTCCTCATGAGTATTAATTTCGTCGAATTTGTCTTGTTTCCTTTGGTGTGGGAACATAGCTTTATTCGCATCTGTAGCTGTACATTTTTTATTCCCAGGGTGGGTGTTTGGCATTTCCAAAGGTCTGAAGCTCATTGAAGTAGCAAGAGCTGCTGGAGCCTAAGTGATGAAGCTGAACTGAGGGACACACCCGAGTGGAGTAGAGCACATTGGAAAAAATAGTTGAATATACTTCTTTAGGTTACCAAAATCACCCCAGTTCGCATACATCTAATATGACATCTATTTAACTGGAAAATCACATATATTATACGGTAAGTAATCAACCACCATACTTTGAAGTCCCAAAGTTAGAACTATTTCATCTTAAAAATCAATAGAGCAAGAAAATATGAAATACCATTAACAAAATATAGGTCCATCCAAGCATCAGAAACCAAGGTTTTAACATTTAGCGTAGACATCATAATCAAATAGCAGGATAGTAACGGTTCCAAATCACCAATAGCTTCATCTATTTTATCATCCCTGTTCATCTTCTTTTCCTCCTCGATTTCAATCTCCATCTTCCCACTTTACTTATTCCTATTCATCATCCTCGTCTAATGGAGAAGAGTTTAAAGGTTTATGCTGAAGAGGGAAACTACAGATAACAAAAATATTAGGGCTTTTACAAAGACCAAATTTCCAGCAATAGTCTGGTGCATTGGCCCTCATTAGGTGCCGAATAAACTTGAAAAATGGACAACAGGTGTGATATTGTAGGTGGATAGTTAAAACCTCACTTCATGCTTTTTGTGTTTAGGCTCTAGGACACATTTTTGTGTCTCAGTATTGGCTTTGCCACCCCGCCTCAGTTGACTTCATAAACAGCAAATTTGCTAATCCAAAGCAACCACTTGTTTTTTACCTGATTCGTAAGCTTATAATCGTAAAGATTTGGAATACTGGGAGTTTTGGTGGAAGAAAGCATAAAGAGATGAGTCTTTATATTTGTAGAGATCAGTTTTGCATGAATAATCTAATTATCAATATTTGTTTCAATAATTTAACATTTACTACTTTGAAGACCAAACTGCAATTTTGTTATCTGTATAAGCTAACCTTCAGTGTACGATCCTTTAGGCATGTAGCATATCACCTTGTCATTACTATTTCATCGCTGTTTCCAAACTGGAACAATCCACATTCCAGGTGACACAATACTTTACACTATAAATTTCGGAATTGTGTCTACACAAAATATTAGAATTCAGCAATACACAGCATTGCATAGTTTGTTTTAACGATTATATAAACCAGAATCCAGTGATACATAGGTATGAATTGCATCACGATTACAAAGTTCCATTATTTTTTAGAGTTGGCTTCCAAGCTTAAAGTTAGCCCCTCTTCTTCTTCTTCTTCTTCTGAAAAGCAACTGCAAGTGGAAGATCATCATCATTTATTGAGGCATCGTAGTGTTTATCCACGAATAGCTGGCGCCGTGTTTTTTTGTGCAGCTCTTCAACACCTGAAGTTGATTCATCGGTTTTTTTGAGACTCCTCCCATGCTTGGTCTTGGCCACAAGATCGTACTCATGAACTGAATACAAACACTTGGGCATTCTAGACTTTGTATAATTGTATGCTTTGACTCGCACAGCATAATTCACACCTTGACACAACTTCTCAATTGCTGATGCAGATAGCTTACCCTATATGAACATGTACGCTTAAGAAATTATAGACCGCAATAAATTTGTATTATGTACAACATGTTTTATATGGGCTACCTGTTGTATGTTTTCTCTTATGTATTCAGCAGTGATACCAAACATTCCTTCAGCATCTCGTTGAAACACAGTAGCAATAACTGAACCTGTTTTGTCTGACAATTCAATGTTGAATCTAAGGCTGGGAGACATTTTGGCCAATTACACAGTCAGTATTTTTAAATTACGAGATCAAACATCAGTTAATGTATTCAATTGGAAGAATTTGCATGGGTAAAAAGCGTACTTTGCTACTGGTGGCACACGTTTTTTACAATGGTTGCACCAGAATGGGCCATCACCCATTGCATCCGTGGCATGATTGCATGTCGAGCATGTCAGGTTCCAAAATTGTTGTGTCAAATCAATAACTTTGCAAGTAACTTCAACCCAGTGAAATTCTTGCTGTACATACTTTTATGTTAATTGTTGTCCTATTACGAAATCGTATTGAATCATGTATTTAATAATTCAAAATTGTACCTTGTCAACAACAGTTGGAAGTTCATTAACACTTTTAAACTGATTCTTGTTTGGTGTCTCAGTACGTAATGGGGTTACACCTGTATTTCTTTCCGGCATTGGTAATTTGTGAATTGCCTTGGTATTCGTCATACACCTACAAGAGTAGTTAGATTTGTTCTCAAGACTTATATCACCTAATTATGTGTAAGTAAATGTCCTTACCAAGCACGTAATTTTTCAGCTGCAGGAATTGGTGGGTTGAAAGCAAACGTACTGGAACCTCTTGTTGCAAGCTGGTAACCTGCCAACATAATGGTATTTCCAAATCTTAGAATCCTTAAATTCCAGAACCATGAATCATATTTTTAAATTAGGGCAGAATATATAAATTACCTTGATATAAGCTAACTTTCATCCTTGTTGCCTGGAAAATAGGGAAAGGTCCTTCGAGTCTACCCATAATTTCGCCCTCCTGTTCTGCATACTGATCCCATAGCACAAGCGTTGTTGGAACATTGCTGCACATTTTTTGTCCATTTGCACGAGTAAAATTCAAGGTAATTGTTAATAATAAAGTTCAAGAGTTAGATTAAATATTTAATTGTACCAGCAGATATAGTTATGATAGTAATAGTGTGCAACATAAAACGTACCTTGCATCAATAATAGTAATGTGTTGTATAACGTGGTTATCCCTTGTAGTACGTTTTGTGCCAACATTAAGTATAGCACAAAGAACATCTGTTATATCACAAAGCTTGGCATATTAGTATCCTATTGAGTTGCAGTGAACACTGTCATGATGCCTGAATACCTAGAGAAACATACCAAAACCTCGATTGTTGCGAACATATTCACTCAAATCTCGAAGCGGAACATATTCGTAGTTGACACGCCTAATATCGTACACAACACTTGAGATTTCTTCAATTGGTGTTCGACCAGAGAGGGTCCATTGCAGAGGACTATCGAAAATTCGAAAATCTGGTACGTCATGTCAACTTTTGCATTACTTATTAAGTAATTGTGATACAGTTCAAGAGTATCTTCCAGCACTGGTATATCCGCATTCCAAATCGTGCATTGCATCTTAGTGCCCTACAAGCAACATTGTCAAACTGCGTAAAATCACAAAACTAAAGGTACCTTTGTTGAATGGATCATGAGTCAAAATATACTAACTTCAGAATCTATGAGCACAATTTTTTGATAACTCTGATCTCCCGATGTTATTCTGGGATAACCTCTTTCAAGCACCATTGCCTGAACTGTCCAGTTGGTCATTCTGTCTTTCACGTCCTTAATCATGAACAAATTATCTGTCATGGTTCTGGTCACAATGTTAACCTGTAATTGCAAACCTGCATCTTATCAGCTAGAAGATTTTACATTTACACAGGTCAAGATTATGGCAGGTTAATAAAATTTATCCAAACATATATAATATTACAAACACAAGCATTAATGTTCATAACATTAAGTATAAATCCACTACTGATTCACAAAGCCCATAAAACTTCAAAAGCATTTTTTTGGTGATATTTATAAACATACTTACAGTTAATAGCTATAAGTCCCCTTGTATTGGATTTGAGTGCGCCTCATTTAGTATCTCACTGTAGACTATATTTGTAGTTGATGTTGTGATTCTATTTGGATTGTAAGAACCATTTAGTATAACTTTTACTTTTGATGCTGCTCTGGCACGAGAAAGAGCAACATATAGTTGCCCGTGCGAAAACACCGGTTCTTGTAAATCAACACCCACAATATCTAATGTCTGTCCTTGAGCTTTGTTTATCGTCATTGCAAAACATAGCCTTATTGGAAATTGACGCCTAGTGAATTGGACAGGATAAAGTTTAACATCAGTTGGCTGCAGTGAGATACGAGGTATAAATACAGTATCGCCTTGATACTCTCCAACAGCTATTTCTGCCATTATAACATGTTTATGCAATTTCCGGCATATTAGTCGTGTCCCATTGCATAATCCCTTAGAAGGATCCAAATTCCGTAACATCATCACTGGGCAGTTCTCTTTCAGCACAAGTCTGTGAGTTGGCATTCCAGAAGGACATATTGAATGTATGAAATCAACATATAAGCCTTGATCAATTGGGTTAACTGTTTCATCAATGCTCATATACACGTACTCTTTTCCTGGAAATCTATTGATCAACAACTCATTTATCTGATCCACCGAATCATTTCTCGGTGCTAGTATTGCGGATTGTGTCATAGATATTGCGTCAGTAGAATATCGTTGTAAATCTGGGAACACAAAATTTATGAGCTGCTCCATAGGTGCAATACTTGGGTTAGGTGGAATGATCATTGATGGAGGAATTGTTATTTCATCATTTGAATTGCATGATTCTTCTCCATTACCCACTCTCAATAAATAGTTGCTAAATCCAGGATCCGTTCTAGCTCTCATGTTTTCCTTCAACGTGAATTTTTTAAGATAAGCCCAGATATATGATCTCACCAAACTGGCATCTATACAATCCTCCTTTGTACCTTTTGGTATAACTGGTAATACTTGTCTAAAATCCCCACCTAGAACTACAACCTTACCACCAAATAATGTATCAACTTCTGTTATATCCCTCAATAGATTATCCAGTGCCTCAATGATCTGCCTTTTAGCCATTGATGCTTCATCCCATATAATTAACGAACTCGCTTTCAGAAGTTTTGCTAAACCGGTTTGTTTTCCAACATTGCAGGTTAGCTTGCCATCTTTTTCTAGGGAATTTAAATCTTGAATGTGCAGTGCGACCATTAGGCAAAATTGATGCAGCAACTCCTGAAGTAGCTGTTGCCAATGCAATACCCTTGGCAGATCTTACAGTAGCAAGTAAAGCACGATATAAGAAGGTTTTTCCTGTGCCACCAGGACCATCTATGAAAAAACAAGTACCCTCATCATTTCTAACAGCTTGTAAGATTTCAACATAAGCTTTTGACTGATCTGAATTCAATTTCGACACACTTAATAAATCCAAATCTGACACCTCTATACCCTGCTCATCCGATATTTCCTTGCATAGTCGATCATCTTCGGTTTCATCTACCAACAAATCATTAAGGCCAAAATCCTGTAAAGTTTTTCCCATAGACCCTAAAGCAGATTTCACAAAATGTAATAAACATTGACGTGCCTCAGTTGGTAGCATTCCTTGCTTTCTAACGTAATCCTCTGTCAAAGATTCTTCAAATTTCAAGAAGAGTTCCTTTGGATTTAATGCACCACAAAACACAAGTATGGTACAGAACAATTGTCTTAGAGAATTAGGCATTTGATAACCACACGATTCTTCTAAGCTCTTTTCATTACTTTTATCATCGATAAGCAATCCATGAGCAACTGCCGCCTCTCTAAACGTACCATATATTTTGTCTCCAACAGTCCTTAGGTAAGAAAATGAGGTTGGACATCGGACGTGGTTCAATAATAATCTCAAATAGTACAACTCACACTGTGTTGGATTTACAGTTATGATACGACCTATCACATTCTTGTGTTGTCGCTCAGTCCAACACCTTGTTCTCGTGGACCAAACAAATGCTGTTGGGAAATCTTTGTATAAGTATTTCCCTTCTTTAGCATTGTTATTATGTTTGTTCATATGGAAGAACTGTGTTAGCATTGTTCTTGAGAAGAATTCCGAATCAGCTACACTGTCCAAGTTCGTTGATTTTTTAAAGCCTACAACTTGACAGTTTTCTAGATGCAACTGGAGAGCGATAACCGATGGATGCATGTCGAACAAATTGAATCTGTAAATCCTCCACATTGCCTCTGGAGGTGTGACCCATCTAGCTGTCTGGAATTGCGTGATTTCATCAATAACTTCATTGTTTTTTGTGCAATGATTTTAAATACAATTTTGTCATGTCCTTTATAGATACTTGTACAAGTATTTAACAGCTTTTATAGTTGAGCAAATCTCAACATTCACATGACAATCTAACAAAGCTAATAGATATGGGCTATAAGGCACCACCCATCTATTATTTAGAATTTGTTTGCGCACTCGCACTTGTTTACCATCGTTCCTTCGTCGGTAAATTGGATAACCATCCGTTCCAACAATTGTAGTCCCTGTGAATTTTTTGGGATAATGGTTTTTGCATTTACCATTCTTCATGCAGACGTTACTTGCATTAAGCTTGCCACAAGGACCATGCATCATGTGTTTCAACACAGCTGCATAAAGATGTGGATTTTCACTCTCATCAGGTATTTCAGCTGATATAAATTGATCAATATGTTCAGGGGTTGTAAGCTTATGGCCTCTTTTTAGGATTAGCAGCAGATGAACATGTGGCAAACCCTTTTTGAAACTCAATCACATAAGTGTATGCTTGAACAGGACCAAATAATTTCTTCTTAATCACCTCCTTTTCATCTGTTCAAATTTGCTCCTGAAGACTCTGGTAACAAGATCGGGCTGTTTTGCACATCTTCATGTGGCTTGAGTTCATTGGAAATCTCTATCCATTTAGGATTGCAAGTCATAGTTAAGAATAGATCTGGTTTTCCATATCTATCCACTAATGCCATTGCATCGAGATATCTTTTGTGCATGTCCCGCGGCCCCCCTATGAATGATCCAGGAAGGATTATAGGTGCTCCAATTTTGGATCCCCTTGATTCTCCCTGTGCAACGCTATCAATAATTCCTTGGTACAAATCTGCTCTGATTACATCTTGGTGATGTCTGAAGTAATCCAATCTTGAAGTTTCGATTTTGACATACATATCGACAGCATATTGTTGCAAAAGTCTACCTGATTCTAAGATTATAGAATCAATTTTAGGACGTATTTGAAACAAATACGCATAAAACTCACGGGCTGAAATGGTATTTTGGTTTCGGGAAGTATCCTCATAATCTGCGAATAAAAAGCAACACCAATAAGTACGTGTTTATACAAATATTGGGGGTAAAGACCTTATTAAATTCTGGAACTTACGCAGGGATTCTTTATCTAGAAGTTGGTCTAGAGTTGCATATGTGTTGAATCTACGTAATTCTTGACCAGCTAACTGAATAGTATGTTTCTTGGAGCTATTTCTCTTAATGCCACGGTGCCATCCTGGCTCTCCATATGGAAATAACAATGGATACTGCAGAGGATCATAACATCCATAGTAATACTTGATTGTAACACTATGACCATCATGCTTCTCAACTAATATATC
This sequence comes from Rhododendron ovatum, assembly GCA_019656835.1. Lineage (NCBI taxonomy): Eukaryota > Viridiplantae > Streptophyta > Magnoliopsida > Ericales > Ericaceae > Rhododendron > Rhododendron ovatum. The sequence goes on from CM033799.1 coordinate 37,806, forward strand.
ACGTTCTCTTAGTCCTGAATCATCTTCGTTATCCTTCCAGATGAGTGCTACCTGTGATGCTGTTGGTGCATCAAAGGTCTTATCATCCACAATTGGATCAGCTTTAAGCCTTATCTCATATGAATCTATATGTGGCGTCTTTGCTAGGGACCTGAAGAATTTTGAATATGGATTGGGTTTCAAGATATCTATGAGTTGAGTAATGATACTTGTATCCAAACCCTTAAGGCACTCTAGTCTATGCTCAACTTCCTTGGCAGTGTCGTAGAAGTACAACTGAAGGTATGAAGGCTTCCCATCTGTAGGGTATAAACCATGCATGAAGTGATAGATTTGACCCTGGGCACGGAAAGTATAGATTCCTTGATGGTTTTTGGTGTAACGTGAATCAAGGGTCACACCAAACGATGTGAAAGCAAACATGTTATTGTATGGGCGAATATGGCTGCGAAAATCCTTGCATAATTGTGAAGAACCACGATACAGGTCCAATAGTCCAGCTGGGGTGCGGAAAGGATACACGGAAACCTGACCATTAGAACAGCAGAAACCATCAGGTTCAAAGGCAAAGCGTTTCGCATCGCAGTGTGTGCATCGAGGTACAGTCGGCAGGACAAATGGTTCAGTTGGTATTGAACGCTTAGGAAGAACTACACGTTGGCCACCCACAGCTCTTTTACCTATGTTTTCAGAATACAATAAAACCAAATTATTAGGTGTACTGTATAATAATTCCATATTATGGAATGTTACTCGAGTTAGAGTTTGATAATTATACTTGGCCTTTTTTCAGTTGGAATTGCCGCACGCGAGCTCGAACCTGATATTATACCATCGATAGTTAAATAAGTTGTTATCTAGTTTGAAGCTGCTGATTTCATTCTCAAATGGCCTATATATTCTGTAGCGGTACTGTCATAAATTTGACGTTAAATTTAGCACTCACCTATCTCATGAATGCTTGTTGTACAATAATGATCAGAGATTTGAGAAACTTCCCGGAGAACACCACTCACATACGGTTGCATGCAATCTTCATCAGTTGGCATTGGCATCATTTCAACTGCTGGTCCCTCAATTTCAGCTTCTGAGTTGATTCGATCTGCAGATGTTGCCTCCACCTGAGTGTGTACCTTTTTATGGCATTTGTTTTTACACGGCTTTGATCTGGATACTACTTGTTTTTTTTTTTTGTGGCTCCTCTTTTTTTCTAAACTCGTTTGTCCACAAGTATCACTGCATTTATCTCTATTAGACACTGCAATATTAACAGACATCCTTGCATGATCAACAGGTAGAAGCTTACGCCGTCCATTGCGCTTCACCTTGGACGTGGTTTTGGGCAAGCATGAAGAAACCTGTCCAATAACACAAACCATAGCACTTTGCATGCCATTCTGATCCATTGACATTGTTGCATCTGGTATGATCTCAGCTATATCTCCTGAGTTATTTGGATAGCTAATTTGTGTGGCTACTGTGGAACATACCATTCTTTGGCTTTGATTTTCAAACAAAACTGGGGAGTAAACTGACTCTGTTGCTTCTCCATGTTTTTTTCCCTCTTCTATCCGTAATTGTGTGGGTTGTTTATCACACCTACTTCTTTTGGATTTCCGAATTTCAGCATATATGTTGGCCCTTTTCACGTAAGCAAGCCTACACTTTTCATTGTGTTTCGCCCTAGCCTCCTTTGTAAGGCTAACATACAGTTCTCTACGACGTTGATTTCGCCTATCTTTCGTCTCCTGCGGCAACTCAACATAGGGAATTCGAGGCTTCTTGTTCGCAGGCATGATAACTAACAAAACCAGGTACTGTAAAATGCAACAATATTATTCATGTTTTATGTGTTAGTATTGTATTGTTTGGGAATCCTAGAGCAACTACCCGAAACTGTAACTTTATTAGCTTTACCAAACATAAACAACCAATATTACTCATGCATCACATGGTAAATCAACTTAATATTTCATTTACTGCACGTAACCTTTCCATACTCTGCAACTTAACTATCCTAATATATATATGATATGATACCCGTACATGAACACAACTGAATATCAAGCACCATCAAAGCTAATACTTAGCGGGAAAATACAACAATTGAGTTTATTCAAGAACGAAATTAACAATTATGTACTCACGTACCTTGTCGATGCGCGTTAATCTCTGCCTTCTCTGGTGCCAACAAACAACAAGAACTATTTGGGAGCAAGAAAGAATAAGGGCCTAAAGAATAACCAAGAATTCAACCCATGCTCTTATACTCCTCTATCCTTTTTTTTAACCCCTTTTTGTTTCTCTATGATTTATTCAGTGTACTCTGATATCTATTCATATCATATCAAAGTAATAATCCCAGATACTATTGTACTTGCAATACACATCATCTTGTTCAGGCCTTTATGGCAACTGGTAAGCACAAAGGTGTTTTTTTTGTTTTGCTCTGTTATATATAGTACGTAAGTATCTAGTTACTCTGACAACGGGGATTTTAAACTGCTCATGTACCGAGTAGTATCTGTACCACAACTGGCAAATACATATATACAAATCTATGATGTCATATATTTCATATCGTACACTTTATGAATAATGAATTTGGTGCATTGAATGCAACCCTGATGTTCAGCTAAACAAGTGTACAATATCCCCGAAAACATGAGCTCATTATTCGTTACTCTCTCTCCTCGCGTAGATTTCCTCTCGCAGCTCCAACATACCATACAATTACGACATTAACAAAGCAGTTCATCTGGCAGGTTATTTCTATCAGCTAAAACACCTTACTGTCTTCTCGAGCAAAACCTTTGTTACAGATGTTCTAGCTCTACGCATAAGCACATGTAACTGGGGTATGTGAAACACGAGCTCAACAGTTCATTTCTGGTTCGAGTGTCGCCCACATAATTCTTACCCAAGTAAGTTCTGATTCCTTTGCGTTTAATTATCCACACAAAAGTTTTTAATTGGTAATATTCATACTTTCCAAAGAGTTGGTTAAATTATTGCATAGCATATTTTTTGGCTTTATAGTGCGCATAAAACAAATCAAGTTCATGATTACTTTGGCATACATGAAATTTCCAATACTCAAAATTAAACAGCACAACACAATTCAGTTTTCCTTACAACTCAAAAAAGGGTTTGTAACATCGGCCAACACAGGATTATATTTAACGATGTGCTATCCCAACATCACACAAAATTAATTACGCCTCTATGTTAATTCCCATTCAAATCAGGGTTCCAAGACACCAGCAATCTAACCATGCACCCAAATTCCCACAATTGGCTAGCGTCAACCTGTCCAACATTTGTCAGCAATATATCTGTGCGTAAGAACAACACAACTGAACGTCGTGGATCCGATTATTACTTACAAACTGATGATGGAAAGCTTGTGCTTGTTGCATCCTCGTTCCCACGCACCCCAAAAAATCTACGCTATGTTGTCAATCGTGACTTCATAATTTGCTACTCCAGCATGTTTAACTTGGGTCCGACTTTTGAATGGCATGTCTGTGACCAATTCAAGCATTGGATGGAATCCTTAATTAATTGTACGCCACAATATATTCAACCTCATCTGAGAGCAATCAATCAACTCGCTCCCCCAACCCAACACCCCGGTACTTTACTGATTCAATCTCCGTCAATTACATCAAAGTAGCTATTTTGATACTCTCTAATTAGTCATTTAACTTGCATTTCAGCACACCATTCCTGCTGGTTTTTAGCTCCAATTAAACTACAATACAATAAGATGCAAGTGGTACGTTTTTTGGTTTTGTTGACTTGCCATCCACATAGGCATTTAATCACTAACTATTATTTCGTAAATGAATCCCTGCAGCATATTCCATCACTGTTTCAACAATACATGCTTGCACCTAACCAGGCAATTATTGCAATAAAGAGCGGCCAACGAACTTATTATGCCAAGATGGAAGACTTTGTTATAACCATCGGTTGGCAATACATAATCCTTGACCACACCTTTGACAAGGACTACACTGCGCTATTTGGATTAATTGGTCATTTAATGTTGGACATGTTTATTTTTGATTCGGAAGGAAACTCAGTGCTATATAATTGGAGCACAACTGAACCAGTCAAACATCTAAATGCACCATCAACCTGGGATTCCAATCAAACGTTAGCCAACGTCACTGGCGGTAAGTCTCATTAAGTCACATTATTTACAACAACCATTAGATAATCCACAGTTCTTAATTACTTGGTTCATAAATGTGCAGCCAAATTGCTAACAGCATGCACGCCCTATCAATTTCGACAAATCAGCACCGAATATCGATTCTGCAGGAAAATAACTTTGGCCAATTGGTCTACAATGGTACTCCTTTCTCAATTTAAATAATGCTTAGCCAAACCACAAATACTTCGATTGTTATTGACTCCTTTACGCTGCAACTTTGATTCACTCATATATATGAACTCTTCTGCATGTAGGAACTATGCCCATCGCTCCAGGAGCTAGCATACCTTCAAGGTCTCAACCAATTTACTATCAAAAGCAAAGGACAAGCCTGGTATATCTTATACACCAATGGCCGTTTACAAGGCTCGAGCTGGGAATCTTTTGTGATTGCTCATAATTTCAAGGAAAACGATACGCTTGTTTTTAGCATGGATGTTGATCTAAATTTGATAGCAATGGTGTTTGATCAAGATGGATGTGAGCGCACATTTTACTGGTATACCCATATTGAAGATGGTGCGACATCTTTCAACCAAGAAGCGCAGTAACTGAACGGCTCGTTGCTAAGATCCTAGCATCCACAAGATTGTTCTATTCGTAATAGAACACTAAATAAAGCAAACCCTGAGATGTTTTAGTTGTTTTGAACGTCTGAAGTCATCATTAAATTGTTCCTAACCGCAGCAATCCATATTTTGAGGCGTGTATTTATGTACTGTTGTAGTGCTATGAATGTATTAATATTGTACTTTTATCAACTACTCTAAATACTTCATTACTACAAATTTGCTTTATTTCATTTTCGTGCTTTCACAACTTTTGGAACAGTACAATAGCACCAAGAACACCCTACAACCTAATTTTCTTCATTGCCTATATAATAGCATATTTTCAATTTTCTCTCAAATACAAAAACTAAACATTAAGGGAAGCTATATAATAGCGCCCTAAACTTACTACCACCTAAATCAAGTTTATCCTCTCCTTTCTTACAACCGATTACAATTGACCCCAAACAACACTAATTTCGTCGAAACACACATGCCCATTCTACCAACCTTTTCACCATTAAAACATACCATTAGAAATTCTCTGCCTTCAATCACATTGAAGATCCAAAATCGCTTTACTGCTCTATTATCATAGGTGTTGTATCACATAATCTATATGGATATCTGTGATCGGCCTGGAATATGTCTAATCTTTTTCATGACGTGGTGTTTAAGTTTAAGGTCAAAAGAGTGAACCCACGAAAGTTGAACCTAAACGCATGCACAATTTAATGCCTTTTTCATAAGTACCTGACTCAGGATAAATGATTATTTCTTTCAGCCTAGGAATTATAGATTATGCGACAAAAGACCTGGCCATAACAACACAAATAGTGATGTAATTCAACGTGGGATTATTATTTATTTAAGACTAACACAATAGTAATTGTAACACAGAAACAATTAACACCACCTAATTAACTGGCAACTCTTACAACACTAAATCAAACTACAAAGATCGCATACTCAATTATCATCAACTAAACATAACCTAACCATTGGCCAATAAGTAGCACAACCATACAAAACTTAACCAGACATCAATACAACCTAATACATGTGATATAGTAAATTCACTAACTATTCTGCACCAAATTTACTAAATTCTCAGTTGTCTCCTGCACCAGTTCATCACCCATGGCACTCACACTTGCCCCATCCGTTTCATCAACTACACTCTCAACTGCCATGCACTCTTGGATTTTCTCATCAAGATACTTTACCATAGGTAATTCTTGTGCCTCCGCCAGAACTTCCTTCAACACCCAACATCCATCCCTTGTTTCTTGTAAACGGTGCAACACAACACACAATTCTAGCTTAAGCTGCCGGTAAAGACCCCAAACCGGCCCTTCACTTGCCGCAGTATCAAGCAACATTTTTTCTTCAGGTAATGTCGGTATCCGTGAAACATACCACGGCCGCCTGGTGCTGTTCGAGAACTCCTGTCCTTGCATCCTTGATACCCTGTCGAGCAATTTACATCAACCAAGAGATTAAGGATCCAACCTGCTATGAGTGTGATGGGATTTAAACCCGACCCATACTTGACTGGACCTATAAATAAGCCTAAGATATAAAGTACATCACTACTCTTAACTTCAGCACAATAACCTGCTACACACGTTGCAGGTAAGGGACTTCGTTCACCATTTGGCCTCGCATGCCAGCTCATGCCAGCCAATGGGAGTACGTAAAGATCACGATTCAATAATCACAACAATATCCTGAACATAACTATAGGATTTTGCAAGTACATTCGAGCGGAGTACATAAAGATCACGATTCAATAATCACAACAATATCCTGAACATAACTATAGGATTTTGCAAGTACAGTCGAGCAATCAATACTAAATTTCTGCTTGCTCGACCAATTCAAAACATTCCCCGTAGACGGAAATGATGCAAAATCATTCCTATGATGTCATGAATATAACTATAAGATTTTGCAAGTACATCCATACATTAAATGCAAGACATTTTGCCACTATTTCCAGACATTTCCTCCTCGCATAGTAGATCAGGGGAATGTTGATATAATATTTGCCACGATGTCATGAATATCATTATAAGATTTTGTTGGTACATCCGACCATTAAATGCATAATTCTACACGGTGCAGGTAAGAGGCTTCGTTCACAATTGGACCTCGCATGCCAGCTCATGCCAGCCAATGGAAGTACATAAAGATCACGATTCAATAATCACAACGATATGCTGGACATAACTATAAAAGTTTGCAAGTACACTTCAGCAATCAATGCTAAATTTCTGCCTGCTCTGCCAATTCAAAACACTCCCTCCATGGATACCAGTAGACCAAAATGATGCAAGATCATTCCCATGATGTCACGAATATCACTATAAGATTTTGCAAGTACATCGATACACTAAATGCAAGATATTTTGCCACTATTTTCAAACATTTCCTCTCACCATAGTAGTACAGAAGAATGTCGATCTAATAGTTCCTACGATGCCATGAATATCTTTATAAGATTTTCTAAGTACGTCCAACCATTAAATGCATAATTTCTTCCAACTCTTCCCAAGCATTCCCTCTTCTAATCCATACCAGCTCTGTTGAGCTATTATCCATCATTGTAATGATTGGTAACACATAGCCAATCCAGGCAACCATGAACATCAATGTTTCAAAGTAGGATTCAAACTCTGATGCTCGAAATTGGATATTTCAACCAAATTTTTGTTCTTTTCCTTAACCAATATATAAAACCATGCCAATCCATAGCTCGGAAGCATGCGTTGTAAGCAGATCCAATTAATAAACCCAAAAACAGAACCGAAGTTCTCGTGTCCAACTGCAACCATACTAAGGTTGTCAATAACCCAAACGAACAACTTTATGGCTATCGATCACCCTGACACACAAACTGACACTACTAATTACAGCGTCAGCAATTCATTAGTCAACTTTATTAATACGATAATATAGTATTTACAAAACAAACACAAATGAACTCTGCTGGAAATTTAGAGCAAAAGATCTTCTCCATAAAACAATTCCCTCTACGACGCACGGTGACACACAAGAATAGTAGCATACTAATCACCGTGATGGCAATTTTTCAAGTACATCCGAGTTTTAAATGCACGATCTCTTTCCACTCTTCATCCAACGTTGCAATGATTGGTAAGACACAGCAATCCAGGCAGGTATAATAAACATTAATGTTTCAAAGTACAACTGAAACTCCGATACATGCATCCTGATATTTAAAGCAGACTATTATTTTTTTCCTTCAATTTGATAACAACATAATATTTATTAACCCCCAAAAAAAAAACAGCGATGAACTGAACTCCATACAGTGGCCTTACAGTGGATAATAGCTCAGCAGAAGATCTTCTATAAATTTTCCAATCCCAGCAAACAGATTTACTCTGCCCGGTAGCCTGCCAAATTGTACTGAACAAACAGATTCTCCTTTGGGACAACAAAACCAATCCAACAACAACATTACCAAATCACCCCATACAACAACCCAAAGCCTAATCCAAAGAAGGGGAAAGAGGACATCAAAGTAAAAAATAAATAAAACACAATCTAGCCATCCCAATCTGCGGGCCACCACTCATAGGGTGAAAATCCCTTAGCCACAATTTGAGGAGAGGAAAAATTCCAACAATGTCAAAATCTGCTTACAGAAGACCTCCTTACAGAAAGAAATAGATCTTCTCCTTACAGAAGATCTTCTCTAGATTTATCCCACCGAATCCACCCAACCTCAGCAAACAGATTTACCGTGCCCAGTAGCCTCTGCCAAACTGTACTGAACAAACAGATTATCCTTGGGACAACGAAACCAATCCACGAGCAACATTACCAAATCACCCCTTACAAAAACCCAGAGCCTAATCTAAAGAAGGGAAGACAGGACATGGAAAGAAAACACGAGAAGTCCGAAAACCCATTAAAGTAAAAAAAAAAAAAAAAAAAAATCCATCCACCCCAATCCGTGGGGCCACCACTCATAACAGGCCAAACGATTAAAACAACCCTGCATGAAAGTAATCCAACCCGACAACTTCCCAAGCACATAAGGCCAATCCCGGCAGCAGTGAAAGTTCATTGCTCCACACTCGAACAATGTCAATCCTCCTTTTCTGAGCCCCGAGTGGGAAGTGAAAGTTCATTGCTCACACACTTGAACAATGTCAATCCTCCTTTTGTGAGCCCCGAGCGGGATTTTGATGCACACTATGTATATGGGCATATTCAACAACTGTAACCAATACACATTCACAAATTCACCATCGCTTAGCCAACTTTCCATGAATAACCGAAGTTATTAAAACAAAGAAAATGCATGGAATCATATATACAATCATAGATTGAAAAATAAACACAAAGTGTAAGCAAACATGTGGACAAAAGAGCGGCACAGTTTATCTTAACAGCAACTAATGGAAAAATAAAGGCATGTTTGCATGACAACCTAGGTTCTAGAGTGCTGATGGGACCACATTCACAAGATGATTC
>CM033799.1:47187-97187 GCA_019656835.1 Rhododendron ovatum
TGTAGAGTTGTTTGTGGTGGTAGACATTTTTGGTGTAAGGTTGTGTGTGAAGTTGTTTGTTCATGTTGGTCCCCACAAAATTTTTTTTTTTTCAAATGCCACATCTCTCCTTATTACAAAGTTAATTTTGATCTTTCCTATTGTATTCTGATTCCTACCTAAGATTATCGTCTTTGAGAAAAATTCGTAATCTTATTAAGTAGCTTTTTTTTTTAGTAATAATAAAAAAATCCATAATCTCCAATTCGTAAATAGAAAATGTGATTATAAAATAAGTCCAAAACACCCTCATTGTCATTTCTTGGTTTGTACTTCAGCTTATGGAGTTATTAGGTAGCTTATTTTCGGATTTGTTCCTCTGCTCCTCAAAAAAAAAAAAAAATTTCAAATCCATCTCAACGAGAGAAATTGAAAAACCACAGACACAAATAGACTAAAATTGAAAAAAAAAAAAAAGTTCAGTAAAGACAAAAAAAAGAAAGAAAGTAGAAATTTAAAATTTGAGCGACTTATTTTTTAGTGTTCAAGATGAGCTCATAAATGATGAATGATTAATGGGCAGGGTGGGATGGGGTTGGGGGAATAGGGTAATCTTCATTTGGACTTGGAATACATGAAGAATGAAACATGAAATGTATCATGGCATTTCTGATCTTCGTTTGTTTTATCGGCTCCGTTCGTAGTACTACCGTCCTGCCATAAGATTGACACTTGGTAACTTCCAAGCAGCTGGTGAGTTTTTCGGGTGAATTTTCTAGTCCCAGTGTGGATGTTATGTCTTTGATTAGTCAGGGAGAGGGATAAATTGAGGTGTGCGCAAACTGATCCGGATACCTTGATCGTCACAAAAGTAAATGAAAGAAGAAAAAGCCGAGCGAGTCATTCACAATTTCATTATGCGTTCAACTTTTGGCCCGGCTAAAAAAATGAATTTGTTTAAAACTTATAGCCCCTATGGAGTAATTTCATGACAAAAGAATAAATGGTTGTGATTTCTAGTTAAATCACTTATGTGGATTCATTATTTTGGTAAAAACTGGGGAAAAAGTATAAAAATAAAAAATTTTGATTGGCTATTTCCTTTCTCACCAATCTAAAAAAAAAGGGTAAGACTTGGTGAAAAATGACTCATCTTTCTTATCCCACTCTTTCCCACCTTCCAAAGGGTTGTATGGAAAATACTCTAAAAGAAAAGAAAGAGAACTTTTAAAAAAAATTATCATTGTTTCGTTTAGGCTCTCTTTGAAACCAATGAAAAATGAAAGAAAAGAAAGGAAAATAAAAAAATTTCCCCAGGGTTTGTTTGGTTCCTATGTCATGGAAAGGAAAAGAAAATAGAACATGAGAAAAAATGAGAAAGCTCTGGAACACAAAGGAAAATGAAAAGCTCTCATTTTCTTTCCATTTTCTTCTTGAAACCAAATAAGATAAATTTGTTGGAAATTGATTTTAACACTCCAATAATTGATGAAGAGACTCCAAAACGACGTTATTTTGTGTATCAACACAATTTAATTTTAGAGCTCCTTCTATCAATTTTTAAAGTGCCAAAATTACAATCCAATTTATTTTACTCATAGTTTCTGTTCATTTACTATCTACAATCAAATAAGAGAAAAAAATATATTTTCTTCACAATTTTCCTCTCTTTTATTTTTCTTTCCTTTCCACAAGTTTCAAGCAGAGCCCTTTCCTTTCCTTTCCTTTCCACAAGTTACAATCAGAGCCCTTAGCATAAAGGCAGGAGCAGGATAAATCGAGACTCTGTTACCCTCTTTCATGGCTTCGTCGAAATCCGTTTATCTTCGAGTCATGAACGCCGACTATAAAGAAGAATTCTATTCCTTGGCCATTAATGTTCCTGCAGAAGACGTCGTCTTCGAGATCCGAAGAGATCGAAGAGGCTCTATTCCGGTTCTCACTCCGATCAAGGCGGCGACTATTCCTTTGCACGGCGGCTTTGCTGCGGTGGAAAACACCCTGTATTGTAGAGGGTTTTGGTCATCATCGATCGTTGCCTTCGCTCTTTAGTCTCGATACCAGCAGCAGCCATCATACCTGGCTGGAAGAGACTCACTTCGATGCGTATTGCTAGGTCCCGACCGCAGAAGGTTGCAGTCGACGGCAAGATCTATGTGATCTCTGGCGCTGATTATGGTCGTGATCCTGAGACACGGTGGGGTGAAGTGTTTGACACTAAATCAGGCAAGTGGGGTTCTCTCTCTCCACCTTCACCATTGCCTGAAGGGTATGGTTTGTTTGCTGTTGCTCTACCGGACCTTAAGAAATTCATACTAGGATCATATGCGGGTAAGTTTCTTTACCTTTTCGAGGCAGACGAGGGTCATTGGGAACCGTTTGATCATAATATGGCGGAAAAGATTCCACCCAATTTGCAACCCGTTGGAGTAGGCACTACTTTGATCTGGTTTCAGGGTGTACCCTTCATGCATATGATTTGTTTAGGAAATGTTCCTACTTGGGGTCTATAAGGGACCCGGACAAGGTCTTGCCCCATGAGTCCCTGGTGGAACTCGATGACAGTCAGGATTATCCACCATTGCTTCATCTTTCGGGCAATCTGTTCTGTTTAATTTGCCTGGAGGATCTGCCCTTTAGACAGAAAATTAGTCTGCTGCAATGCGTAACGTTTCGCGTCTCTCAAGCTCAAAATGGAATGTTGAAAGATGCTGTTAAACACCGAGTAGGATCTGTGATGCAGCAGTGCTACTTAAGTAGACGGCTTACAGTGCTTTTATCAACATTTCATTGTTATTGTCGTTGTAGTTGTTGTTATCAACGTTATTATTCTAATAGACCATATACGTTTGAGAATTATACATTGGGATTGGGTAGCTATATCTAAGCTCCAATTAAGTTTGGCATCTTTGATGCATGATGTGGGTGAAGTAAAGTAGGACGCGCTTAGAATTTGCGGAGATACAATTCTTACTATATGGTGGTTAAGTGTTCTAAAAAAACAAATATTTTTTGGGTCAAGGGTCGATATAGATCTCTGTGCTGGATATCAGGCTGGCAAATGCAGATAGACATGCCGGCAACATTTTGGTTCAGAAATATGCTGAAGAAGGTTGGATTGTGCTTATACTGATTGATCATGGTTGCTGCCTGCCTGAGAATGTAATTTTTTTTCCTTCTTTTACTGTTCAGTGTTCACTTCATTTAGTACTAGTCCTAACGCAATTTTATTCCATCATAGGTGTTTGCACTAGCAGGTAATTTAGTTGCATTTAACGACAATTGTAGTTATTTATAAGATTTACAACTAAAGTTTATGCCAAATAATTTTCGGGTACACGTCATGCATCATCCTATCAGAATTCAGACAAAAATCTGTGAAATCATTTCACTAGTGTTCAATGAGATTGAATTGATTAGCAGTCCATTTATCTTAAGGTTTTGCATTACATAAGCCAACTAAACGAATATAGCCATAGCTGATAGCACCATTAGCAGTTGAAAAATGCATTGTAGGAAATATGTCCAAAAACCAAAACTAGTCTGCCAATTGGAATTTAAATTGGTGGAGGGGCTGTATGTGCCAGCAGGGGAAGACATGTATGCTCTAACAAAAAGGGGATGGAGCGGACTTCAAGATCATTAGACGATCCTCTGGAGAGAGGAGAGATTAGTTTGCATGTAATTGTGGATACCAAATGTTAAAATCAGAAACCATATTAAATTAGAAGTTTTGTAACTCACTGGAAGTCTGTGTCAAAAGTTGAAATCATGTAATCAATGCGTGGTAGACAACAGAACAAGATTCAGGAAAAACATTAAATAGTTGCCCCTCTATCTCTACCTCATTCACCATTTTGTACGGAGTAACATTAATCCAATCATCCAATGCATTTTATTTATCCAATGCATTTATTTATAAGAAGTACACATGAAAAATTGAAAAAGGAGACAAATTTAGAAGATAAGATTTTGTGGTGCTAACATTGTCTTGTTCGTGTGTTTCATTTTTCTCTCGAAGTCCACATACCCATAGGTCTTATTGTAGCATTTTTTCTTGTATGTTTTTTTGAATAATAGCAGCTCTTGGATGGATCAAGACGCGTTAGAGATGATCGCTAAGATTGACAGAAGTCCGCAATTGTCAATTGGTCATATCAATCGGATGACGATTGAATTGAACATTTTCAAATGCATTCTTCTTTATTCTCTTAATATGTGAAACCTTGGTCTTGAAATTAGTATATTAGTATTAGTGTGTAAATCTCGCATGCATAATTGGACTGGACAAAGATTTCAGATTGCTCGTGTAGGTTTGAACATAGAAATAGCCAATCATCTATACGATACTATGTTTGAAGCATGCTGTTGGACTTCAAACGAGCTTGATTTGAAAATGATTACCGTTCACGCTATTTCAACCAATTCTAAAGCTCTTCGATTTAAGTTGTAAGCATAAAGATTCAATCTATTGTTGATCACTACGAGATGAGAAGTTGCAATCAACAAACTATACTCGTTGCATGTCGGGAAATTAAGGGTCACATGATTGGTTGCAATTGCCATAAAGCTGGGAATATGACTCTAAGGGAAATTCAATATGGTATGTATTCATACCTGAGAACACTTTAGTATCGGGTCCAGCCCTATAGAATTTCCCCTTTGCACTTGTACTTGTATTGCTCTCCAAGATAGTTTAATTCGAAGAGCTTCAGAATGGTTTGAAATAGCGTGAACAGTAATCATTTTCGAATCAAGTTCATTTGAAGTCCAAAAGCATGCTTCAAATGTAGTGTCCTACAAACGATTGGCTATTTCTATGTTCAAACCTACATGAGCAATCTGAAATCTTTGTCCGGTCCACTTTTGCATGCGAGATGTACATACCAATATTAGTTTCTGTTAAATATTCCCAAACTAATTTCAAGATCAAGGTTTGGCATATTAAGGGAAGAAATAAGAATGCATTTGAAAATGTTCAATTCAATTGTCATCCGATTGATATAACCAATTGGAAATTGTGGATTCCTGCCAATCTCAGCTATCATCTCTACCGCGTCTTGAAAAGCATACAAGAAAAAATGTTACAATAAGAACTATGAGTTTTTGGACTTCAGGAGGAATTATGAAGCGCATGAACAAGACCATGTTAGCGCCACAAACTCTTATCTTCTAAATTTGTTCTTTTTCAATTTTTCCTTGTAAATAAAATGCATTGGATGATTGGATTAATGTTACCCTTCATAGCGAGTGAGTTAGAGATAAAAGGGCGTTTTTCCTGAATCTTGTTCCGTAGTCTACCATGCATTGATTACAGGATTTCCAAGTTTTGACACAGACTTCCGGTGAGTTACAAAACTTTTAATTTAATATAGATTATGATTTTAACGTTTGGTATCCATAATCACATGGAAAGCAATTACTCTCCTCTCTCTCCAAGGGATCTTCTAACGATCTTGAAGTCTGCTCCCTCTTTTTTTTGTTGGATCATACATGCCTTCTCCTACCGGCACATGCAGGGCCCTCCATCAAGTTGAATTCTATTTGATTGACTGGTTTGTTTTTTGGACATATTTCCTCTAATGCATTTTTTACTGCTAATGGTGCTATCAGCTATGGTTATAGATGTTTAGTTGACTTATGTAATATCTCTGAATGTTTTAGCATATGGATATGCTTATTAGTTGCTTTTGATTGTTGATATGGCAATGTAATAGGTTAAGGCAGGGCAAGACAGTTTATTGTGTGTTCTGTAGTTGGGAAATGATTGGTGTCCTGTGCAAAACCCATGGCCATTTATTTTTCAGGTGCAGTTTGCCCAGCAGGTTTGGGGTTATTTCCTAGCAAAGTGCTCTAGTTATAAGTGTGTTGCTACCCTTACCCAAGAATTGGAGCGGTTCTCTGACTAATATTGTTCGCTCCCTCCATTTATCATAATTCATTGAGGCATGTTATAAGCTCTAACCAAAATAGGTTTTTGTGTAGGGAGTGGAATATCTCCTCTTAAAGATTTTTCCCTCGGATGAAGTGTTTTCTTTGCCTTTCCATTGTGGTTTTTGGCAGTGGTTTGTTACAAGTGTGTTCCTTTAGTTTAGGCTGGTTCTACAATTGTGCAGTGTTTTGTTTCCTTGGGGGATGCCCCTTTGCACTTGTACTTGTATTTAAGAAACTTAGCTTACTGGAAAACTTGGTACATACCTTCATGGTCTGTGCTTCACAAACTGTGCAGAGTGATCAACTTTCTTCTAATTTGGCCACATCAAGAAGTATTGTGCATTTATGGCAAGTAAGCTGGGTTTTAATGGGATAGCTAGTCCAACGGTCTTGTAGCACCACTTTGTGGTGTGTGGTCTTGGGTTCGAGTTCATGGAGCGTTGACACCCTAGTAGTAATCTAACCAACTAACCCGTTAACATCCCACCTCTGGGAAAAAAAAGCTACGTACATGCCCCTTACAATTTGACTGTTTATTCCGGCATGCTTCTGATTACTTATCAAGGACATGGATGGTTTGTTGCCAATTCATTGTTACTGGGCCAGATTAGAGTCCAGTTTGGGAAAAGACCTAGTTGCAGCGTGTGGAGTTTGTGAGAGCTTGCTTAAATCAGGATCGATAATCTCTTTACCTTGTTCATAGGTTCATGTTGCTTTGCATTCCAAGCATATTTCTTTCTTGTCACAGTCTGCTTATCTCTGAGTGGTACTATGTTGGATGCTTAGAAAGGTTATACAGCAATGGAAATGGAAACTGAATTGGCAACATAATTGAAGCTAGATCCCTTTACAGGAGTTGCTACAGCAAAAGATTTGCTGGGACGGGCTCAGAGGTGTTTCTTGTTGCTTTCTAACTGTCAAGTGTCAACCATATTCACCATTTTGTGTCTTCTTCTTTCACCAGTTTTTTTCTTCTTTTCCGTGTTAGCTCACATATCTAGTGTACTTAATCCTTGTCGAAACAATACAGTTCATAACTTAATGAGAAATTGTATTTGTCGTGCAATGGAGCTATACCTTATATGTTATCTGATGTCACAATACTAATTGAAAGATAGTGATAACAGATCGATGACCAGTAGCAATCCAAGGCGAGGCCATATTCTCAATTGTGGTACTGGGAGACAAATTGGTGTCTCTCATGTTTATCGAGAATGGAGTGACATGATTGTGCTTTTTTAAAGTCATTCAAAACCCAATGCTACACACATGTTGATCTGTCAAACCTTATTTACCAAGTTAGGTTTTCCTGTCTTATGGCCCTATTTGGAATTCCTTAAGCTGTAGGTTCGCCCATGCAAACTTCTACTACTATTTGACTTGATGTAAGTATAGCTTCCTGGTGCAAGACATGACATTTGTCACACTGGGATACCAAGGTTCTACTGCCTATGGGATCCCTTCTGCAGTAGTGGTAATGATTGTTGTCTGTATTTTTATCCTCCCTGTCTTAAACCTGCGGAAGTCTGAACGCTTGATGCATTTGTATTGTTGGAAGTTGGTTTCTTAAGAAAATGTTTGAAGTATTCTGTTCCTTCCAACATTTCAAAGTTGGATGAAAAGTTAATGTAAGCAATTACTTTACATTACTAAGCATCGCTTTGTCTCTAATGCTTCCTTTATTTTCTAGGATGTGTCTTATTTATCGTTCCACACATGGAAGGATCAAGATCTTTCAATATGAAGAACTTGCTGAAGTTTGTCATCTTATTCCAATAAATACCAAGGGTACTTCGAATTCGTCCATTGTACATAGAAGTCACAAGAAGTTCGGGCATACTCACTGAAACTGCTTGGGCTGGAGCTGCATTTCATCTCTTTCTTCACATGCTTGCCAGTCATGTAAGATTGGTCACAAACTTCATCTTATGTTCCGCCTATAATATATGTAGAGCTTAAACTTGATCAAAATGTATCTTCTTTGTGCTCTTTATGGGTGTGCATATCTATATGGATGCATCACAAACTTATATGATATAGACATTAGCAAGTACTATGTTTACATGTACTTCAATTCTTCTCTTCTCACCGGTCTTTCTGGCCATTAAATGATTTGATCTCTTTTAGGTACTCGGAGCATTTCGGTACTTATTTTCTATAGAACAAGAAACTACCTGCTAGAAGAGCGCCTGTGGAAATCGGACCAAATGTGTCCACTCTTCAGTATATTGTGATCGTAGTGCAGGGTTTAAATTATTTCTGAATGGTCCTGGCCCATACATACTCCAAATGACACTTTCTATTTAGAATTTTCCTCGGTGCACCTCAGTGTGGTGTTGATACTAAAAGGGTTGTCATGTATGAATGGACATAATTATAATTAGGAATTATTGGTAAATGCAATCTTGATTAGAGCCGAGTGAGAGAAAGATTCCCCACCTAGTGTATTTGTCCAGTCCAATTCAAATAAAACCATTTGTCATTTTTTTTATCTTGCAAAGAAATACTTAAAGTGTAAGAGGTCATTCACAGTGCCGGTGCTTGTCACGGAAACATTAACAAGGCGGTTAGAGTAGGCCCAAGTAACAAATAGTTTATAGCAACTTCAGCCTACGATTTGGGATCTATTTTGCAATATTTTCAATATACATTTATGCTTTTACCAGATTTTTTCACTTAAGGGATACACATTTTTAATTTTGCATGGTGGCAAACGTGGAAGATGTAATTCTAACGGATATGGCAGACTTCCAAAAGATGTGTCGTGTGTTGTTGGATTTCACCCCGTCATCCATTCAATTGGACAAAGTGCCAACCAATTTGCCATGAAGAGCTATTGCATTCTTCATTGACCTTTGTAACTTGTTGCCACGATTGACCAAGAGTATACAAGGACTGAGGTAAATTTAAACTGTTTAAATCATCAATATAATATTATGCATAGAAAAACATGTTTATGTGTTTAATGTTCTTGGTATCAATATGATTTTTTCAAAATGCACATTTAGATGAAGTATATATTTACATGTTTGTAGTCAAGCAATCCAAATTCAATTAACAATAGTTTTAGATACTTATTTAGAGGTACTCAAAGTGATATCTTTCTTTTTACACCCCTCTTTCTCTTCCATTTTGATGAGAACTCTTTACATATTGGAACTCTTTACATATTGGAAACCTCTAAATAAGTATGTAAAACTATGGGTAATTGAATTTGGGCTACTTGACTTTGAACATGTAAATACTTAATTCATCTAAATGTGCATTTTGAAAAAATCATATTGATAATAAGAGCTTTAAACCATTAACATGTTTTTGTATGTTTAATATTATGACTAATGATTTAAACGGTCTAAATTTACCTCAATTCTTTTATACTCTTGGTCAATCTAAGCAAGAAGTAACAAAGGTCAAGGAATAATGCAATAGTTCTTGGTGGCAAATTAGTTGCACTTTGTCCGACTGAGGGGATGATGGTGTGAAATGCAGCAACACGAGACGCCATCTTCTGGAAATCTGCCATATCCGTTCGAATTCTATCTTCCACATTTGTCACAATACAAACTTATAAATGTGTTACGTCAAAAAATTTGTTAAAAGCATAAATGTATATTGCAAAATAGATCTCACCATCGTAGGCCAAAGTTGCTATAAACACTTTGTTACTCGGCCTATCCTAACCACCTTTTTAATGTTTCCGTGATAAGCACCGACATTGTGAATGGCCTGTAACGCTTTAAGTATTTCTCTGCAAAGATAAAAAATGACAAGTGGTTTTATTCGATCTGGACTGGAAAAATCCACTAGGTGGGGAATCTTTCTCTCACTTAGCTCTAATCAAGATTACATCTACCAAAAATGACAAATTTGTCACTTTTATTGTCTTTTGTCGCGGATGAATCGGTTTTGATCCGCCAACAATCTCAACACCATCTAGCATGTTGGGTTTTTGCTCATCTGAATGCATTGAAGGAGGAGGAGAATTTGATGGCATTAAGAAGTGTGAAGGGTTCGGTGGATTTAAATATATTTGTGCTGTGCATTCTCAAAGTCCAAAGGGAAGAAGGCATATGGTGTGGTGAGAGGGCAGCTCCTTAAAAATCTGTCGGGTATTATAAAATCCTGCCTCTACATGGGTTCAAGTGGGCGTCGGGATATGGACCAAACTTTCACTAGTTTTAAGGTGGCTAACTTATTTGATCATCAGTTGCGAAAGTGGAGAGCCCCATTGATTTTCATGTTTTTTTTCCAATTCATAATATCGAGGATGAGGTTGTTTGGGAACACACTAAGAGTGGGGTGTTTTCAGTGAAATCAGCTTATTTGTTTCAGTTATTTAGGGGTCATGCGCATGTGTTTGATGAGGGTCAGGCTCGGTTTGAGCTTTGGGGAAAGGTTTGGGGGTTGGATTTGCCTCCTAAGTTACGGTTGTTTATCCGGAAGGTTTTGCATCGTATCATAGTGGTGAAGGATGTTTTGTTGAAGGAGGAATATTCGGGTGGATGAGAGTTGTCCGTTGTGTGGCGGGGCTTTGGAAACTATAGAAAAAGATTATGGAGGGCGTCGCACTTAGGTTTTAATTTTGATGTGGGTCCGATTTTGTTTGGGGATTGGTTTAAAAACTGGATTACAGAGGCGCCGTCTAAGGAGTTAGTCTGGGATTCCATTTTTATTCTATGGGTATTTGGTGCATTCGTAATGAAGTTTTATTTCGGCATGATAACTGTAATGTGGATAATGCTTTTAGCTCGTGGTTATAGTATCAGAAGTTTGTGCGGACCTGGGAAGCTTTTGATTGATTGTAGCTCTGCTCAAGGGGGAGTTCCTGTGAAGGCTAGTTTACAGTTTGTTATGGCAAAGGATGGTGTTGACTTAGCTGGGTTTCGGATTTTTGTTTGTGGATGGATCTTGGGAAGGCAGATTCGGGGCATGGAGTGGCGGCTTGGGAGCAGTTCAGTGAGGATGGGCAAGAAGTGGCACATCAGGTGGCTGTTTGCAGTGCTTCTTCAGCGTCAATGGTAGAGATCAGAGCAGGGATTTCAGCGTTGCAATGGGCTGTAGGTCAAGGGTTTTTTACGGATTGTGCTGTCTTTGTTCAGGGCCTTCGCAATCAGAGGAAGCTGATTCCAGTCTGCAGACAGCCTCGTTAGATTTTTGCCTTCTGTGTTCTCATGTTAATGTTGTTAAAGTTGTGAAAGTAGCTAGAAATGCTGTTAATGCTGCTCATGTTAAAGCTAGGGCAGCGTTATTGGACTTGTAATTATGTACTATTTTGTTCATTTTAATGGGATTACCTTATTTGTAAAAAAAAAAAAGTGGGCGGGGTGAAAAAAGAAAGAAGGCATACGGTGTGGTGAGAGGGCAGCTACTTTGAGAATTGCTGGGTACACCCATCGTGAGGTGAGACGAGTCTATATGTGAGGGAAAAATAGATATGTGGGTGTGAGTGAAAAACATATTGTGTGGAGTTTGAGGGTGATTTTTCAACTTACATTGTAGTATGATAATATCTTATTTCTTATATAGTGGAATATCTCTCTCTTCCAGTGGAGTAGGCCCAAGGCATTGAAGCCGAACCACATAAATAATGTGCATTTATTTTTGTTATGTTTCTGTTGCGGGTGGGTAGGATCGAGGTTTATCCCAACATAGACTTTATTGGATGTGGTCACGGCTAAATTGGTCTTCCCCAAGCTAACTTCGTTACCGTTTAGAGATTCTGATCGCAGCAGAACTAGAATCAGACAAGTTCTAGAACACTCTTCAGCGGCTTTGGAGAAAAAGTGTCAGCTTCACAAACCAAAGTACGGGGAAAACCAATTTAGAAGAGAGAAATTTTGAATTCTTAGAAAACATAGTCGGAGAAAACAAATTTTGATAAACAGATTTGGGAGAGAGGATTCAGAGCAAAGTTTGAGAAAACCAAAATTGGATGGGCCCAAAGTTTCTTGTGGCGGAGCTCCAAGTGCAAACAGTTGACCATGTTTATCAAGGGCTCTCATACCCCAGGGTTTGTATTTTGTAGGAGCTTTATTTAAGTTTCAGTAACGCACCTTTGTTTAAAAATAAAAATTAAAAAAATCCTAGAAAAAGAAAGGAAAAGAACTAGTATACTTGAATAATTATACGGAATTGGATCATCTCCGGTCCAAGTTTTGGACTAGAAGAATCATTTCAATTTTGGACAGTCTATTGCTATGATCAATGGTTTGGATTTACTAAGAAACTCTTCTCGATAAGAGAATTCTTCCTGCGACGAGGTCTTAGCATCCAAACCATTGATTTTCTCAATGTGTGGTCCAAATTTGGACTATTTACTCCCGTCTAAATTAACTGGAGAGAGGATCTGATCCCTAATTCTACATAGTTTTTCAAATTCCTTTTTTGAACTTTACAACTTCAATGTCCAGGGGTTGCCCTAGTGGTAAGGGTGAATGACCGACTTTGGGAGTACTCCCCTTGGTTAGGGGATCAATTTTTCACCGGGTGAGTATTCTGATAGGAAGTGAGGGGCCGTGACTGGTGTTGTCGCGCTAATTCTCCCGAGGTTTGGGTTGCGCAGTTGGGTCCAACTGTGGCTCAGCTGTAGGTCTGTTCCTCGATTATTAAAAAAAAACTTCAATATCCATACACGCGTGAACACCAAAATGTTGGTACTAGAACGTGCACTGTTACACGATAAATGTCACCATTGTATTGATAGAACGTGCTCTATAACATGATAAATGAGACACATCCTACCAATATATAAGCAAGCGACACATTACATGATACCTAAAATGTCATACTAGAATGTGGTCATCAAAATATTAGGGGGCTAAACTTGTGTTTCAGATGTTTCCCAACCCCCTTTCCCTTGGAAGTGGATCTGGAAACTTAATGCCTTATTTCGACGGTAAATTTTTGGATTTAGTTTTAGGATAATAAGTGGAGAGAGAAATTAGGGTAATAAATGCAGAGAGATAAAACGAAAAAATGAGAATAATAATTAAAAATAGAGATAATAAGTGGAGGAAAAAATGAGAGTAATAATTAGAAGCATAGGTAATGAATATTTTTTGAGTTGAATTTTTTTTCTTCAAAACACCGTCAAAACAAGGCATAAGACTCCTGCAAAACTCGAGTGGAAAACAATTGAAGCCCCACCGACAAGTGCCCCCCTCTTTGGGCATTTTCGGAGCGTAGCCCTTTATGTCAAAAGAACAAAGAAGGTCCAAGAAGCACAATCCGCGCCAAGCCCTGTTTGCAAGACGGCAAAGCGCATAAAAGTTGGAGCAAATCAAACCTTTTTTTTTTTTTCATTTGAGTTGATTGACGAAGAATAAAAACCGGAGTATTTTTTTAGGAGTATTAGCTAGCCTTCACATCACAGAAAGATGTTTATTTCGTGAAATATGAAAGTGGCATCCAGTAAAGCACAATGTCATCGACGTACAACAAAAGGACCATAATGGGGGAGGGGCATTCAAACATATATAATAGTCGGCGCAAATCTGTACAAAAATATAACAGGTGAGAAATGACGAATGAGCTATATCGCTGAAACTATGCACGAGAAACCTGTTTCAAACCATTGATGGCCTTCTGAAGCTGACAGACACGTCGTTGAGGATCAACAAACCCAGGAGGCTAACTCATAAACACCATTCCTAAAGGAAACGATGGAGCAAAACATTTTTCACATCCAATTGTCATAGAGGCCACCAAAAGAGACGGACAAGTTGAGAGAGTATGCATACTGGTCAAACAAAAATATACCGAGAACTACAACCAACTTGGGTTTTGATTTCGTACTTGTCCCGATCCTATTCCGGCCCAGGTGAATCAAATACATAGGCAACCCACTCGTATGGGCACGATCACAAAATAAAATAGATCTAAGCTTTCCAACTACAAGAACTACAACTACTTTGATTTCGGGCTTCCCCCGATACCATTCTGGACCTGGCGAATTGAATACCTGAGCAACCCATGCAGATGGTGCGGTCACAAAATTAAAGAACTACCTTGTTCTAAAACCCGAGATTAGCAATACTAAAAATTAATCGAGCTCAGCTCATTACTTTTTTGATTGGGCTCGAGCTTAAGCTTGAACTCACTAAAAACCTGTAAGCAAGTTTTAACTCGCTAAAGCTCAGCTCTACAACTCGCTAGTTTGTTACCCTGTGTTCATTTATGGTCCTTACAATTGTCCTAGTGGGCCTTCCCAATTTAGCAATGTGCGACAAAACTGAATCTAACAGAGGAAAGAACTCGTGGAAACAGAACAGAAGTCACTTACACTAACTGTCCATCAATAGCCATTGTCATTACATATAGACGCCAAATACAAAAGGAAATGTCTAGGCAAGATAAGCTACAGGGGTTATCTTTAAAGAACAAAAGCTTCCACCCAAGCAATTTACACAAGATTCAACTGAGCACCGGGCCACTCGCGGTCAGCTCCAGCAAAAAGAGTAAACCAACCAGAACCACAGAGAGAGATCATCATGAGGCAAAAAATAATTCATCACCAATCAGGTTCAATAAACAGAATTCATACTTCAAATAAACAAACGCCAAAATCAATTGACACCAGTCCACATTCAACACAAAGTCTTTTTTTAATAAAATAACACCAGTCCACACACTATCCACATACAATGGAGAAAAAGTGGAGAAATAATTACTATCTTTTTTATCACATAAAACCTTCTGGAATTGGGACGTGTCAAATATAGAACACATCGAACTATCACAATCCAGCAAGAGAAACAGATCTGACTATGATTCACAATATAACAAATCGGGGGCATATCCTTATCCTTCAGTGAAGAAAAAAAAATCTAAAAAAACAGCAGTTATCTAATACTAATAGTATGGCTTGAGCTCCACAAAGGCACTCAAAGTGCACCAGAGATGAAAATGGTGATGCAGCAGTCTCATGCCTCCCTTGGTTAAAAATTCTATTTCACAGCAGAACATTCAGTTTTGGTGCACCCGCAAACACCACAAACAAAGTGCATTTTGACCAGAAAGGAGCTAAACAAAGAAGTGGAAAGAAAATTAATGTCGTATCGGCGACAAAACTCTGAATATAATAGTGGGCTATAGAACTTGGACGCTTTTTTCATGGTACTGAACACATAGAAAATGAAACCTTGAACATAACAGGGCATCTCAGAAGCTAGGCAACACTTACTTTTAAAAGTTTCAGTTTATGACAATATTTAAGCTTACGTCTGGAAAAACTTGGCAAATATAGAAAGCATGCTTCCCATACTTCATGAATCCAATCCAAGCAAATCGGAAAGAATAATATGCAAGCCACCTTATGACCAAGTCATGCACGCCATACATCCCCTAAGATCTCATTTTTTAACATCTATGACTGCATCTGCCATGTCTAGGTCCAACAAGTCACCTACTATGCTATAAAATTGACCCATAAATGAAGCTTCTATATTAGTTGACACAAAAATGAAAAAAAAAAAAAAAACATTCCACGTCCTAGTCCCAACTAGTCAATGACAAGAAAAAATATGTCAACTAAAAATCTCTAGACTGATCCTCCATTTCCAACAAGTCTATACAATTAATCCATACATGAAGCTTCTATATCCAGTTGACCCTATAGTTTACCCAAGAAAGGGTAGAAAAAGAAAAGAAAAGAAAACCTTCTATGTCCCAGTCCCAATGACAAGGAAAAACACCTCAAATAAAATTAGAAATGCTCGACCGAACGTAAGATGTATCTTCTTTTATTGGAGGAGGAAAATATATTACTTGACTAACCTACATATTCCCAAAGCTCAGACCTCCAGGTAAAATCTTAACTAACGTGGATTAAATGGTTCTTCAACAACTACAAGGACTCTGGTTGTGACTTTGGTGACCCCAAGTTCGATGATTAGCAACATTTTCCTACCACGATATGACATTCAGACTTGAGCTCGACCTGCATGACTTTCTGCAAAATGTTTGTAAATAAAAGGAGAGACCAAATACTTGAAGTCTATCCTACTAGGAGGCAGGAGCAGTGGCCACTGAGAATTCTCAGAAACCCTGAAACTATCTTTCAAATTACCTGATTCAATCCTGAACTTCATTACCATTTATCCTGGGTTTCCAAAATCCTTCCATTTGCAACTATTGGTGCCTGACTGTCCTAGTCTTGTGAATTACCCCCATCTTCCTAGCTTAAAATTTACTAATTGCAATAAGTGATGCAGAAGTAAAATCTCAACAGCCAACAAGTAAGCATTCAGTTCATTAAATACATGAACACATGTGCCTCCTAGAAGTTTTTGAAATGAGGCTTAAAAAATGCCTTAACAAGATTATACAAACAACCAAGGACACCACATCAGACAGAGAATTACAACGACTCTTCTTTAACTGAACTGATGAAGCAAAAGACCTCTTCAATCCTAGAAGCTATTCCTTCATTGAGCTTCACCTCAATAAATCATTCATACCTAATCCCTACCACCCTTCAAACTACCAACCACCATGAGCTAATAAACCTTACTTAACATACTCTCAAAGTCCCCATAATTCGATTTCTAATTGTAACTAAAGAAACAAGCCCAATGGCAACAGACCACCCTCTTTAGACCCAGCAACATCATTTTCATCTCCATGAAACCAGTCATCATTGACTGAACTAGTCATGGTCACTGTACATCTGGATTTTGAACATCATTTGCTTTGTGATTAGGGTTAGAAAATGGTCATTTATAAATTCCTAGGATGATGGCATGTAACAGCAACTATAGGTAACAATGCAGTTAAAAAGTCTGCCCATAAATAATCAGAAAGGATGCAGCTTAAAAAAACTTGTAGAAAATGTGAAACATGTCAAAGCAACCAACATACATTGCCCCCACCTATTTATACCTCTATATACATATTACATATCAATCCCTTCCTGCTCAGCGCAACTCTAATCAATTAACTCAACAAGAATTTGCCCCAATGACTTCAGGCTCCTACTACAGATCTTTTTCTTGATTAATATTCATAGCCATTTCTTGGTAGTATCCGGAACAATTTCTTCGTTACATTTGTACATGGGTCCATTTCTTCGCAATTGGTAGGTGCCGAAATATACATATTTAGGGCCTCCCATCCCATGTGCACTGGTTAGTTGAATTATATTCTTTGCTTTGTGGTGGTATAAGTCACCGGAGTTACTTGCATGAATTTTGCAGCTGGAGGATTAAAAGCTTAAAGGAGTGACCAAAATGCATCCAGAGTGAGCCAATGAAAAAATGAAGATTCCGCAAGCTCACTGCACTTAGCTCTGGCTCATAGCAAACAAAACCCAACTTCCAGTACTTTTTTGCCGGAGCAGCCACAGCCTCCACCAAAGCAGAGGGTGACATTGAAAACTAAATTTCGGTGTTTTGAGTCCCTTTTCAGCTCTCGTTTTGATTTAGACTATAAAAGGGTACTAACTATAAAGTTAAGCTGCTCAAGAAGAAGACAGTTCCGAGGATGGTTCAATGGAGACTCTATTAAAGACATCGAATCTTCTCACAATTATGAGCAGCTAGGCTCTTCTCATAGCGCATAGATGAAACCCTGTTTGACTAAAGTGGTCTTGTACGTTGGTTAGGGATTTACTTTTCATTCAATGATCGTACAACTTTAAAGGCTGGTGATTTATGCTTTATGAATCGTTTTCCAAATCTAGCATATATCTACGATAACTACGTTCACATTGCTTAAAATTTACATAATCTACGATTTTGTCACTAAAGACTATAAACTATAAGCAAAGCAGGGGAAGCCCATATAAACCCATTATCTTGCCTCTAATAAAAAAAACCATTGCATATTCGTTCTCATACATAAGCAGTACCCTTAATAGTTTTCATAATTCAAACGGATCCTACAGTAAAGAAACATTAGGAGGGTGGAAACTTTAAAGGGAAAAATACGTTTGCACTGTACACCATTTCAGAAACTAAAATTTAATCAACCAAAAGCTAAAGCAAATAACTTATCGTTACAAAAGACCCCGAGCAAATAATAATTTGCAAAAAGGCAATACATACCACAACCCAAAAACCTGCAAAAGTTACGCCTCTTGTGTGGATTAATATCCTTCGTCCCTGCAAAAAGAACACTCTTTGAGGTCTATGCAAGCACTTGTGAAGTGGAGATTGTTATGATATGCATAGACTATCTAACGAAACTAATCATATGCACTCATGAAAATCCAACCTTTCGTGTGTGTGTGTGTGTGTGTTGGTGGGGGGGGGGGGGGGGGGGTGGAAGCAATCTCTATATCGACCCTTGACCCAAAAAACATATGTTATTTTTGGAACACTTTACCACCATATAATAAGAATTGTATCTTCGCAAATTCTCATGTGCGTCCTACCCTACCTCACCAGCATCATGCATCAAATATGCCCGACTTAATCGGAGCTTAGATATATCTACCCAAACGTATATGGTATATTAGAATAATAACCGTGATAACAACTACAACGACAATTACAATGAAGCGTTGATAAAAGCCAGCCATCTACTTACGTTAGCTGTACTGCGCCACAAATCCTATCCGGTGTTTGAATAACATAAGACTGAGAACACTTAACAGCAGCTTTCAACATTCCATTTTCAGCTTGAGAAATGTGAAATGTTACGCAATGCAGCAGGCTAATTTTCTGTCTAAAGGGCAGATCCTCCAGGCAAATCAAACAGAACAGATTCCCCGAAAGATGAAGCAATGGTGGATAATCCTGACTGTCCTCGAGTTCCATCAGGGACCCATGGGGCAAGACCTTGTCCAGATCCCTTATAGACCCCATGTAGGAACATCTCCCAGACCAGTCATATGCATGAAGGGTGCACCGCCGAAACCAGATCAAAAAAGTGCCTACTCCAACGGGTTGCAAATTGGGTGGAATCTGTCCAGTCATATTATGATCCAACGGTTCCCAACGACTCTCCTCTGCCTTGAAAAGGTAAAGAAACTTACACTCATATGATCCCAGTACGAATTTATTAGAGTCCGGTACAGCAACAGCAAACAAACCATACTCTTCAGGCAATGGTGAAGGTGGAGAGAGAGAACCCCACTTGCCTGATTTAGTGTCAAACACTTCCCCCCACGGTGTTACTGCTGGTGCAGGATCACGACCATAATCAGCGCCCGAGATCACATAGATCTTGCCGTCGACTGCAACTGTCTGAGGTCGGGACCTAGCAACAAGCATCGAAGGGCGTTTCTTCCAGGATCGACTGGTTTTAACGAGACTAAAGAGCGTAGGCAACGATCGATGATGACCAAAAACCTTTGGTTGTTTAACGGGATCACCCCCAATACAATACACGGTGTTATTCACCGCAGCAAAGCCGCCCTCCATAGGAATATTCGACGCCCTCTTGATCGGAGTGAGAACCGGAATAGAACCTCTTCGACCTCTTCTGATCTCGAAGACGTCGTCTTCCCCAGGGACATTAACGGCCAAGGAATAGAATTCTTCCTTATGCTCGAAATTTTTGACTCGAATATAAACCGATTTCGACGAAGCCATATCCAAATCGCTGAAAGAAAGACTGTATAACAGAGTCTTGATCCTCCGCTGAGCGGGTATTTGCGCTGCGCCTGCCTCTTATCTTCTGGAGTACTCCTTTCTCGGGTTTGTTCGTTGGGTAAATTTCGCTTTATCCCTTGAGTTCCCCATCTAAGGCTCTTTTTGGAACTTAAAATGGAAGGAAAGGAAAATAAAAGGAAACTAAAAAAATTTCCCTCCTACTGTTTGATGGGAAGAGAAAGGGAAAAGAAAATAATAATTTTAAATTTTATAAATAGTAAATTTTTCTTTCTATTTCTCTCTCATTTTTCTCCTACTTTATTTTCTTTTCCTTTCCTTTCTTTTCTTTAGATTGGAAAAGAAAAAAAAAAAAGGAAAAGAAAATGGGCAGAAATATTTTTCTTTGAGTTTAACTGTTTGGATTGAGCGATTTTAGGGGAGAAGAAAAGAAATGAAGCGATAACCAATTCTCTTGCACGTTTGGATGATCAAAGAGGTGGGAGAGGGTGAGAAACCGTGGGAGAGCTGAACACCTTACAAGCCCAGTTTCATTTCTCGCCAAAAGTGGTGCGATTCCGTGAGAAAGGGAGGATGAACGGATCGTCGCTGACTTCAGGTATCATGTGCGATCCACCCTCTCGTCGGATCGTCGTCGTACATGCACCGTTGTCTTCGTCTTATCAAGGCGAAACTACTTTTATGATCAAAACTGAGGTTTGAACCTTTGATTTGATAGAGTCACCTGAGATGAGAGAGAGAGAGAGAGAGAGAGAGTATTGTCGCTGGAATGAGAGGAAGAGAGTTTAATTTCTCACTTGTTATTTGTTTGATACGGTGAGAAACCACTCTCCTTTTCTTTTCTCATTATAATAGGGAGACCACACCACTTTTTTTCTTTTCTTTTCTTGCCTGTGTAGCCAAAGGGGCTTTTAGACTCAAATTTTTCCTCCTATTGTTTGGTTGGAAGAGAATGAGAGAAGAAAACAACATTTTCAAGTTTAGTGAATAATAATTCTCTCTTATTTTCCTTCTCTTTTCTTTTTCTTTCTTCTAATTTTCTTTCCTTATAAAGTCTCCTTTCAATTGCCAGAAATGTTATATGGAAAATTCATTTCTAGTAGGAAAAGTGAAATGAGGTGACTAAAGGAAAATAAATTTTTTTTCCCATGTGTATGTTCTCTTGACAATAAACTTTTCAGAAAAACAAAAATTTCTTTCTTTTGGCAAGAACTGTTTTATAGGAAAGTATTTTTGGGTGGAAAAATTAAAAATGTGAATTCTACAATTTTCATGGTAATTAAATACGTAAAAAATTACAGAAAAATTGATTTTCTCATTATTTTCTGTGGAACTAAACAGGCCTAAGTTCAAAAAGGAGCCCAGGTTTTTTTAAAATACACTTCCTTCCCTTATTTTTTAAACTATTTTACATATTTCCAAAAACTATGAGTACTTAGCAAAAGCAGCCAAACCAGGAAGGAATAAAAGTACAGTTCAAAGAAAAAGAAAAAAAATAACTGCTCTATCTATCTTCTCCATCCATCAACCGAGAACTACTTCTAGTGAAGTTGGTTGTTTGTCTCCCTCCCCCAGTGGTGGCCAACTTTCGAGTCCCACGATGGGCGGGGCTTTGGGGCCAGTGTTACGGATAGCTTTTGGACCCTCTATACTAATTCTAACACCCTCATTAACCTCTGCTAATATATATATATATATATATATAATTAGCCAAAAAAATCTATCAATCAATCCAAACCCCAAGTCATGTAGAGAAGAAAAAGACTCTCAGTTGAGAGAGATAGACGTATAATTTGGAAGTAAAAATATTGGGGTTAAAGTTATTTTTGTAAATAGTAAAAAATACTATTAAAATAATTTTTGATAGATAGTAAAAAAAACCAGTATTGCGTATTTATTTACTACTAAAAATAAAATTTGAAAGTAAAAATTAAAAAAAAAAAGGAAGGTTAAAGAAAATGGGGGTGGTTGGGGGGTTGTTAATTTTTTTTTAAATAGTTAAAAATCGAGTTAAAGTAAATATCTCAAAACCTTCATTGGTGTCTTTGTTTTATAGACTCCATTTGATTGTAATTGATAGGTTAATTAGGGGGTAGTGTCTCACTAGATACTCCACCCATTATTTGCGCTGAGTTGACAGCTGCAAAATCGATCCAATTGCATAGGAGGTAATAGCATTAGCACATCATGCATATTATTTCGAGATTTGAAATTTTATTTCTGCACGTTTGACTTTCCATAAATCTCTCTGGAAAAATTTGTTTTCCATATATATGTAATCCTAAATCAATTTTCCTTAAAATGGTCCGAAAACTGGCTTTCCATTTAAAATTATTCTACCTC
This sequence comes from Rhododendron ovatum, assembly GCA_019656835.1. Lineage (NCBI taxonomy): Eukaryota > Viridiplantae > Streptophyta > Magnoliopsida > Ericales > Ericaceae > Rhododendron > Rhododendron ovatum. The sequence goes on from CM033799.1 coordinate 68,994, forward strand.
CACATCAAAACACACACCCATGCTCACAATAGAGGTGGAACTCGCACACACTACACACTCAGTGTGTGTGGGCCCCACCTCTATTATAAGTAGAGATGTGTAAATGTGTAACGACCTGGATTTTTTACCCTTTTTTTTGTAATAATATTAGCAGCAATATTATTAAGTCTTAATTATTATTAATAATATTGTTTTTGCATGCAAATACTATATAGTTTTATCCATATATATTTCATGTATGCATGTCTCTTTTGCCATACCTCACTCCCTCCCCTACCTTTCTCTCATGCAGTTTTTCTCTCTCCCTCTCCCACAGCTCACCATCTTCCATGGCTCTCGCTCTCTCTCTCTCTGTTAGATTTCTTGGAGGGTTCCAACCTAAAATCAATTGGCAATAGACGGAGTAAGAGGGGTAGTTGGGTTGGATTATTATTCTACTGAGTGATTTCACTGATACTTCTGTATCCTGATAAATCGATTGCTTTAGCGATTAATTTGCCGGAGGGGTGCAAGATTCAACACAGAGGCAGTTGGACACAGGAGGAATACCAAGGGCAAATATCGAATATGCTTGGGATTTGTATCAAGACTAGAGTCGTTCTGAAGTTATTTCCATAAAATTTTATTATTTATTGCCTTTGAAAATTATTTTGAAAAATTGGGACGTTACAAAATGGATGTGTAAGTGGATATGGAGTTAGAATATTCGTTATGTGAGTATCGAGTTAGAATATTCGTTCCATTTATACCTAGTTAACAGAGGAAAAAATAGGGTATAAAAGCGGCCGATCACCCCAGGGAAGCGTTTTTGTTTTTGGTGGAGTCGAAAGAAATTTTGTTGCTCTTATAGAAAAGAAAAAGAATGGACTGCACGACACTTGCGGGATTTTGACAGTTTTCCGTTGTAGCCCACATTCTTGTTTGCTTCTTTCATCTTGCGTTGTGGAACGTTTTTTTGTATAAATCACGTTCATATCATATCATTCATTAATTGTTTATAATTTTTAGTGCCGTTTGCTGTTGTGGCTGAATCTTAAGAAATTGATTCGGAGCTTGTTGAATCCGGAGATCGAACGTGAAGTCCGTAGTGCATCTATTGGATCTTGAAGAAGCACCGGAAGCATCAGAGATTGGCGAGAATAGGTAAAGGCTTGGGTAAGATTTTTGTTGTTTCGTAATCTGTACTTCTTTTCGACTAATAGAATAAAGCAGTAGTGTTAGGCCATGATTTTAGCTTTGAGTTATTTAGGATCCTAAGTTTTTCCACGTAGATCGTGCGTCTCTTGTCACAATTTTTATTCTATTGCAGTACTTAATTATTGGTTTGGATTAATCGAGATAATCAACCTGTTCATCGATATTCATATTTTTAAATAAAAAAATTAGTATATTTTTTTTAATCAAAACTCATATTCAACCCCCTCTAGAGTAGATTGAACGCTTCCGCATAATTTCAATCTCGATAAATAATAAGAAAAAAAGGAAGGCGTTATACTTTATTGCATATTTATTTATTTTTTATTACTTAAAAAAAGAGAGTTAAAAGTAAAATTTTGAAAAAAGAAGAAGAAGGAAGGTTAACAACTTTTGTTAGCTTCATTCGTTACAAATTGATGGAATTAGATGACGGAGGCGTAATTTCTAACAAAATGGTAAGTTCATGCATCTTTTTGTCATTAATTAAAGTCCAGGTGTTTCTCTTTTTTCATCAAACTTCAGCATTTTTAGTGAAATTAGGTGAGAAAAGAGAATGACCATTATAAAAAAATTGTACTTTTTTCTCAATTTCTCACAAAATGCTAAATCCAAATGAGTGATTTCAAAAAAAAAAATTTTTTTTTGCCAATCGTTAAACCTAATCTGCTCTATCCTATAAGACTTGGAGAGATAGTAAAAAAAAGAAACCACAATAGTTTCCTTTATTTTCTCATGACATGACATGAAACCCTGACCAGGGTCGGCTTAGGCCCTAGGCCTAAGAGACCTAGGCCTTACGCATCTGACAAATTTTAAATTTTAGGGGTAGTGGAATATTATTTATAAATTAGTGTGTGTATATAAATATATATTATTTGTTTGTTTTATAATACAAATGTCTTTGCAAACTCAGTGATAAGTTGATTTTAATCCATGTGGAATGTTTGAATTCGAATCTTCTGGTCACATTTTTCTTTTAAAATGTTTTTTTTTTCAAAAATAATGCTATTGTAATTGTTAGGTTTCGAAACTAATCAAGTAGGATTCAAATCAACCACTTTGACTGTTGGTGACAAAACAATTAACATACATTATAAAGTCTAAAGTAGTAATATAAAGAAATATTTCTATCATTGTTATTTAATTTTAAAAATATATAGGATGTCACCCCACAATTTAGCCGTGGGTATTAAATTCCTTGGGCCCACCCTGATTCAGAGGTGCTATTCACACATACAAAGGGGGCACGGATCGTGCACAGATCTCGATGTGGAGTCCACTAAGAGTCCCACACAAATGATCCGAGCCGTTCATTACATTTTTTTTTTCAAGGGTCCCCATAAAAAAATCAGCTCAATCCGATACCTTGAAATACTCGATTTAATTATCTAACTTTTCATTCAACTTTGAACCTAAATGAAAACTTATATGATTAGATCGAATATTTATAGGTATCGGATCGAACTAATTTTTCATGGGAGCCTTTGAAAAAATGTTTTAAATCTAATGAACGACTCGGATTTTTTGTATGAGACACATAGTTGGCCCCACATCGGGATCTGTGCACAATCTGTGCATACTCTGTCTGTGTCGACAGACTTACGCACCCTGATTACCCCTCAATGGTGGAGCTGTGCTATCCACACAGACAATCTGTGCACAGATTGTGCACAGATTTCGTTGTGGGGCCACCACGAATCCCACACAAATTATCCGAGCCGTTCATTAAATGTAAAACATTTTTTCACGGGTCCCTGTAAAAATAAGCTCAATCCGATACCTATAGGTGCTTCATCCAACCATCTAACTTTTCATTCAGATTTCCGGATAATGAAAAGTTATATAGTTGGATCAAGCTCCTATAAGTATCGGATTGAGTTTATTTTTTATGGGGACACTTGAAAAAATATTTTACATTTAATGAACGGCTTGGATGATTTGTGTGGGACCCGTGATGGGCCCCACAACGAAATCTGTGCACAGATTATATGTGTGTGTAGACTTTCTGTCAATGGTGTGTTCTTCTCGTTGGCGAAATTTTTGGGTGTACGGTACCACGTACTAGTGCGCATCCCAGCCGTTTTTTGAAAGGCCCAGATTTCGACCCTCTCCTTCCGTCACGGGTTGAAGGTGTTGGGTATTTGCTGTTTCGCAGGAATCGCAAGGTTGAAAACCCTAGAAACACAGCACAGGCATCTCTCATCCATGTCGATGGAACTAGGGGAAGCTCCATCACCCGTGCCTGGTATGTCGACCAATCTATCATCTCAGGGTGAAGATGATTCTGTATATGTTCGATTAGTCAATAAGAAAGATCAACTCGAATGGTACAAGTTTTCCGTCTTCAACCGAGCAGCTGATGGCGACGGCAGAAAACGAGGCCTTAAAGGGTTCGGTGATTATCTACCGGAACCCACTCCATTGAAGGGGAAGAAAATTTCCCGGTTCAGCAGATGCGTCGCAGTGGGTTCGACCATATACTGTATCGGCGGCCGCAAGATATCCTCCTCCTCCGGCCGTTTGGTGGTTGATAATAGTGTCTTTTGTTTGAAAACGAACCGTCCCGAGCACGAGCTGTTCTGGGTCCAGGCTCCTTCGATGCTCTGTCCTAGGTCCGAACCCGATACCGTTCTTGTTAACGGGAAGATTTTCGTGATGGGTGGAACTACTGAGGATTGTACGGAACCCTGGGCTGAAGTTTTTGACCCCGAATCAGGTAGCTGGAATCCCCTTCCTCCTCCTCCTTTTCGAAAGCCCCCATCAGATTTCAATTTGTTTTGTGCTGCTCTTTTTGATTCCGACTTGGTTTTGGTACGATGCAAGGAGGGTGATTGTGTCTCCTCTGCACCTTATAAGCCTCCGTCAAATATCAATTTGTTTAATGCTGCTGTTCTTCATTACTCCGACTTGATTTCGGTAGGATCCCAGGGGGATGATTATTTATTCTACACTTATAACGTGCACACCAAGGTGTGGGATACTCATCACGGGATACTTGAAAACAGCCCCTTCCCTGTACAGCCTATCTCGGTAGGCTCCACTTTGTTCTGGTTTCACAACTCCGAGCTTCATGCCTATGATATCATCGAAAAGTGGCATTGCTCGGGACCTGTAAAGTGCCTGGATGAAAAATCTGTGTCGTTGGATCACGTCGAACAAATTTCTGGTATCAAGCCGGTGTTGCTTCATTTGGGTGGTGACCAATTCTGTTGGATTTATCATGAAGAGACTGGATACTATCTGACCCTTCTGCATTATGTCCAATTTCGGCTTTCTAGCTCACCCGGAGCCCACTTGACTGCTTTTGCAGAATCCTGTCAAAGTTATCTGATTAACAGCCCTTCTTTGCTACTTGATGCAGTGCTTATATAGGTAATATCTCAAACTACGTACCTACATTGTCGAGTTACCATACTACATAGTAGGTCATATTCCCAAGAAATTATCCGTAATTCAGTTATGTTATGTCTATGTTCCTCTATCTATGTGTGTACATCCGTCAGGAAATTGATTTTAACATTGGCGCACACTTCTCTCTCTCTCTCTCCCTCTTTTTTGTCTTCGCTTGAATGATATTGTATTAGTACCCTTCATTTGTTTTATAAAGTTATAAATCAAAGGTAATTTGGTAATTTTATTCATGCTAAGACGAGAAGGGGTGTGGCTCTAAGAGAGGGGAGTGTTAAAATCATTTTCCTATTTTCTATTCGTATCTTTTTAGTAGGCATTCTTTTGCTTGCTTGTATTGTCACCCGTTTACATATCTCTTCAACTTATCATGTTCCCTCGAGTTAAAACTGGAAGTCGAGGGGTGCGTTGCGTGTGCCAATAATTTACCATAACAGAGAGAGAAAAAAGAATCAAAGACAGAAGCAATTAGAGTTACTTATAATTGACCTATCAGTATTCAAGTTACTGAATCAGTTACGTATTCTGTATTATGAGTATTCCGGGAGTATACTCCCTCCCCTCACATAACATGTGGGGCTCACACCATATAAACTAAATCAAGACCAATACTTTTTGAATAGGTTAATGTAATATCTTCAGGACAGTTTGACCAAAAGACACATCCCGGCTTGTCGGCTGCCCTGGGGATGAGGCACGACTAACCATGTTATCATAAACAAATCTTGATACATTACATTCGCTCCCTGAACAGCTCAAACTGGAAAAAGAGTTGAAAAATTTCCAGTATCAAATAGCGTTTCAGACTAACACTACTTACAAGACCTAGACCACGCACTCTGAGCTATGTCCCAGGGGACCATCTCAAAAACTTCCCGTCTCGAAAGTTCTACATTGAGCTATTATTGACTTGCTCACAGACCCTACCAACATATTAACATGAAATCAAACTTGCCCAAGAAGGAGATATAGCAGCAACAATCAAACCATAAAAAGATATCAGCTGAATCCCATTGGGTTGTTTCCTGTTTAAAAGTCGCGTCTTAAATTACAGCCTGCTCAAGTGACTAGGTTTGTTTGAGTGCATTAGCAATGCTACATTTCCATGTCAGGTTTTCAGTAACTTCCATGACCAAACTTCCATTGTCTTGTGCTTTTAAGAACTATAGCAACGCTTCCATGCTATACATCCATGAACCCTTCTTGACAACACTTCCATCTCACCACTATCATAAGGAGCCAATATTACAAGTTACTCATAAAGAATGCTATCATTCGTAGCACAACTTCATGTAATTTTCATGGTTCATTTAAGCATGGCTGTCTATAAACATAGATGCTAAGTGTCAAGAATACTCACCTTTATACACGAACTTGTCAGCCAAGTCCAATACCTATTTTTTATATATTATACTAGAGGATAAAAATAAATAGAGTGTGTTTTACCATGTTATAAAGGGAACCCAAACCCACCCCATATCACACCCACAAGCCACAAGCGCGAAAGAAACTTAAGCAATGGAGTAATCGATTTGAACACGCTCGAGAAATTTGTATTGCATCTTCATTTTTAAGGGGAGTGTCAAAATCATTTCCTTGTCTGTTATTCTTATATTTTTAATAGACCCCCTTTTGCTTGCTTGCTTGTATTGTCACCGCTATACATATTTCTACAACTTTGTCATGTTCCCTTGAGTTAAAAAGGAAAGTTGAGGGGTGCGTTGTGTGCGCCAACAAATTACCCGTAACTAAGAGAGAGATAAAAATCAAATACTGAAGCAACTCTCTAAAACTTCCCATCTTAAATTCAGAAACCAACAAACCATGGGGGGGATGGGCTAATATCAACTTGCTGATGAGGACACAAAAAATGGGAAATTGCTAGATGAAGGTATTGTCGTAGTTTCAGAGACTCTACAAGAGCTGAATGGTTCGTACAGGATTGATAGATCAAGGGTCATCCATGGTAGTTTCGTAGTTAAAGGGTAATCATGAATTAGTGCTTGCATTAATATTTAATATTCATCTAGCTGCATTAAACACATGTTAGATGTATGCATTTATATCTAGGTTCACTCATTATTATCTTGTTAAATGTATTCGAAAGGCCATTGTTTAGCCTATACATTTGGTTGTAAAATTTCATTTTGAACAGATTTGACTAATGAATTGAGTCTTACAACTTACAAGGATTAGGCCGTTGCGATTAGGGTTTGGTCTGCTGTCTGTCCTTGCAGAAATCAGCTAACCCTTGCGAGGGTGAAGCACCTCTATCTCTCTTTCTCTCTCTACTTGTTCTTATTCTCTCCTTTTTCTTCTTTGCTCATTTCTTTCTCTTTGCACATTTATCCAAGTAATATTCTTATTTTCCCACCCAAAACCACCACGATTCCTACTGTAGGCGGCAATATCTAAGTGTCCTAAAACCGTCCTACTGTCTACATGACTTGCTCATGAACACCAGCAACATATCAACATGAAAACATACATGTCCAAGAACAAGATAGAGGAAGTACCAACAATAACGAAACGATGTGAGCATTAAAAGATACTAGCTGAATTTCACTGGGTCGTTTCCCGTTTAAAATAGTTGTATCTGTAGTTGAAGCCTACTCAAAGATTGTTGAAGCCTACTCAAAGATTGGGTATTGTTCAAGAGTGCGTTAGAATCCCCACACTTCCATGTCATGTGCTTTCAAGAATATTAGCAACGCTTCCATGCTATACATCCGTGAACAACTCCTTGTCAACACTCCCAATTCACCAATCTCACAAGGAGCCAATATCGCAAGTTACTCATAAAGAATGCTATCATTTATAGCACAACTTCATGTGTATTCCGTAGTACATTTGAGCATAGCAGTCTATAAAGCTTGAAGCTTAGTTTTGAGAATGCCCACCTTTATACATGAGCTTGTCAGCCAAGTCCAATTCCCACTTTTCTATACACTAGAACCACCACTTTGTACCCATATCATCAGTTGATAAAAATATCAGAGAGAGTTTTAGCATGTTGACTGGTGAAAAGGAACTCTAACCCAGCCCATATCACACCCACAAGCACAAAAGATGCTAAATCAATAAAGAAAGCAATTTGAATACGCCCGGCAAATTTTGTATTGGTTCTTCAGTTTGAGTTCTAATAATGAAAACTTTTGAAGCCACCGTGACCCATGTGTAATTCAGATATGTTATTTCTATGTTTCTCTATGTGTGTATATTTGTGAGGAAATTGATCTACCACTCCCCCTTCTTATTGGCACACTCTTCTTCTTCCTCTTCTTCTTTTTTTTGGTCTTCACTTGAATGAATTGTATTAGTACCCATTGTTTGTATTTTAGAGTTATAAATCAAAGGGTGGTTTGGTTATTGCATTCAAGGAAAGATGAGAAGGAGTGTGGCTCTAAGAAAGGGGAGTGTAAAAATCATTTCCCTGTCTGTTATTCTTGTCTTTTTAATTGGCCTTCTTTTGCTTGCTTGCTTGCATTGTCACCCATATACATATCTCTTCCACTTTGTCATGTTCCCTTGAGTGAAAACTGGAAGTTGAGGGGCGCATTGTGTGTGCCAACAAATTACCCATAATAAGGGGTGCTAATCAAGCCCAACAAGCCAAGCATAGTATTGCTCAAGCTTGGCTTACACATGTTAAAGCTCGACTTGAGGTTGAGAATTTTTAAAGTTAAATTGTTCAAGCTCGGCTCACATTTGAAGTTTTATGATCGTGATGAGCTTGGTTGGCTTGCAAAATATGCAAGTCAATCTCGAGCTTCCAAGCCTGAGCTTAAGCTCATGACGTTCCAAAATGACAAAAGTTGGGGAAAAATGTTATAGACCTGGACAAAAATATTGAATGTACTGGTGATTAGTGAGAAGATGTAAGGGAAGATCTCACATATTTGGGATATTTGTTGATTTACCTTGTCTTTGTAACATTTACGGAATGACTTCTTGTTCAAGCCTATCAAGCCAGACACCCATACGCTTGGATTTGGTTTGAAAGGATAAAAAAACTATGAAAGTGATTGTACTTGGTTTGCACTTTGTTTGAGTTTGAACAAGCCAAAAATCAAGCCAAGCTCCAGCTGTTTGGTTCATTCAGCATCCTTATCCAGAAAAAAATCAATAGAAAATTAGAGTCCGGTCCCCTTTTCGGATTTGGTTTGAATCCAACCCTAAATATTATTTCCGAACCTTGATAGGCTTGGATATGTTGATTAATGACTTTTTTACCCCATTCCATTGGAGACGAAGAATATCTTCTTGTCTCCTCCCATTCCTCTCTCTACAGCCATTCTTGCCCTCTCCTACTCATCTCTCAGTTGTCCTCCCCTTGTCCATTAACAATTACCATGATTCACCTTTCCGCCGCGGAAAAATGATAAGCCACATCAGGCCTCAGCTATCATCCTCCGTGCTCCCTTTCCACGGCTGGCTGTTCGCCACTGCCTGCTCCATGGTAAATAAGGCTGCAAATAGGAAGGATATTGTGTCTCAACTTATAAATCCGGCAATTAGATTCGATTAGATTCAATCGATAAATCCAACAACCACGACGACGACGACAATTTCAAATTCCATTTCAGCATACAGTAGTAGAGAACCGCCGACGAGCTCTTCGATGGCGGCAAAATCAATCCTTTGAAGCCGCCACTGCCGTCAAATGGACTTAATGATTCACTAGAATCACCGATTAACACGAAGAATTGGAGAGAAGCTCTGTCTCCACGAAATAAGACATGTGATCTCGGACTATTCGCAGCTGTGGTCGAACAAGCTCTCAATTCTCTAGAAAATTGCAACGAACAAGAAGAAGATCGAGAAAGAGGAAGAGAGAGTACGTACAATTTAAAGAGTTCTAGTCGGAAAATGAGTGGAACCAGGTCTCTCCTTTGAGAGCAAGTGAAAGTTGTAGAAAGATTTCGAATTCTAAGGTAAATGTTACAAATCACTGATTGTTCTCACTTTCTTAGGTAGTGTTTGTCAGTTTGGTTCTAGGATTCAATGAACTGTGTATATTTTAGCGTATTAGAGTTATGTGAATTGTGTATTTTAGTGTGTATTTGGGCTATTGAATTGTGTTATAGATTATGTGAACTGTATTGAGTCTATGTAAACTGTGTGTTTTGGGACTTTGTGAACTGGGTGTAGGGGCTATGTGAACTGTGTATTTTAGTATGTGCTGAGGTTATGTGAACTGTGTAATGGACTATGTGAATTGTGTATATTGGGGTTATGTGAACCGTGTATTTTCACATAGCTCAGTTCTCATAGACTTTAAAAAAAAAAAAAACAGTTCTCATAGCAAAGGGTATTTTTGTCCGAATTAATATGGGTAAGGACTATTTTAAAAAGATTGGGTAGAAATAATACGCAGAGGACTATTTTAAAACCAAAGCTAAAAAAAGAGTTGGGATCTAAAAACCCCAAAAATCAAAGACGAAAGCAATTCTCTAAAACTTTCCATTTCAAGAGTTCTACCAAAACCAACAAATTGTGAACCATACATGTCCAAGAATGAGATATTGCAAATAACAATAGTGAAACCATGTGAGCATAAAAGGATAGTACGTGAATCCCATTGGGTCGTTTCTTGTTTCAAATAGTCGCATTTTGAGCTCCAACCCACTCTAAGGATTGGGCTTGTTCAAGAAGGTCTGGGCTTGTTTAAGAGTGCGTTAGAATGCCCACACTTCCATCTCATGTGCTTTCGAGAATTATAGCAACACTTCCATGCTATACGTCCAGAACCCTCCTTGACAACACTTCCATTTCACCAATCTCACAAGGAGCCAATATCTCAAGTTACTCCCACAAACCCTTATCTTCCAAAAAAATCTCATCTATCCTTGTATGTTTTTACATCTACAACACCCCACTCTTGTGGGAGTGTTATGAGAGATCCCAATTCATGAGACCAAAGTTTGACTTATTAAGAGAAGAAATAAGAAAGCATGTGAAAAAGTTCAATTCAATCGTCATTCAATTGATATGACCAATTGGCAAATGATCATTTTTACCGTGTCTTGATTGTATGAACGTATATAACAGGTCCAGTGTTCTAAACCAAGGGATTAATCAGTAATTAATCGCTGGCGGGGCCTATTTGACTAGATCCGACTAATTGATATGCGTCGATTACTAATTGCTATGCACCGATTAATCGCTCGAAGGTAGTCGATAGCCCGACTAGCGCTGACCGACTTTTAGAACATTGAACAGGACAACCATACAAGAAAAAACGCTACAATAAGACCTATGGGTTTGTGTACTTTAAGAGGAATTATGGAGTGCATGAACAAGACCATGTTAGCACCACGCACTCTAATCTTCTAAATTTGTCTTCTTTTTTTCCTTGTCTGTGCTTTATAAATAAAATGTATTGGATGATTACATTAATGTTACTCCTCATACAAGACAAATTTGCAATGAGGTAGGGATAAATAGACGACTATTTAATGTTTTTCCTGAATCTTGTTCTGTTGTCTACCACATATTGTTATAAGATTTCTAAGTTTTAACAAAGTTTTAAGTGAGTTACAAAACTTCTAGTTTAATATGGTTTCTGATTTTAACATTTTGTATCCATAATTCCATGCAAACTAATCTCTCTCCTCTCTCCAGGGGGATCGTCGAACGATTTTGAAGTCCGCTCCATCTCTTTTTTGGACACATGCCTTCTCCTACCGGCGCATGCAGGCCCCTCCACCAAGTTGAATTCTATTTGGCTGACTAGTTTTTGTTTTTGGACATATTTCCTATAATGCATTTTTAACTGCTAATGGTGCTATCAGCTATGGTTATATTTGTTTAGTTGGCTTATGTGATATCTCTGAATGTTTTAGTGTATGGATATGCTTATTAGTTGCTTTTAGCTGTTGATATGGAAATGGGGCAAGGCAGTTTATTGTTTGTGTTATGTTGTTGGGTAATGATTGCTGCAAATGTGTGTTCTGTGCAATGCTGCTCCTGAAACCATTTGTTTTTTAGCTGCAGTTTTACCTATCTAAGTTTGGGGTTATTTCCTAGCAAAGTGTTCTGTTTATAGGGGTGCTGCTATCCTTGCCCAAGAATTGAAGTGGTCCTCTGTCCGCTGTAACAATGATGCTCTCACTAATATTGTTTAGAAGCTTGCTCCTCCATTTATCATATTGGGTCGTGAAGGAATGTTAAAAGATCAGACCAAAACAGGTTTTCGTATAGGGAGTGGAATATTCCTATTAAGGATTTTCCCTAGGATGAAGTGTTTTCTTTGCTTTTTCCATTGTGGATTTTGGTAGCTGTTTGGTGTTTTGTTATAAACCTGTTCCTTCAGTTTAGGCTGGTTCTACTACACTTGTGGTGCAGAGTGATCAACTTTCTTCTAATTGGGCCACATCAAGAAGTATTGTGCATTAGCTGGGCTTCAATGGGATAGCTAGCCAACGGTCTTGTAGCACCACTTTGTGGTGTGTTGTCTTGGGTTTGAGTTCATGGAGCATTGACACCCTAGTCGTAATCTAACCCATTAACATCCCACCTCTGGGAAAAAAAAGATCTTGTTTTTAGTTTAAGTACATGCCCCTTACGTGGACAGCTATGCTTCAGGTGAATTGGTGAGGGGTACGACCATCAATTGGTGGAATCAGTTACTTGGCCAATTTGAGATGAGACATATTTGGAGATATTCCAGCAGGGCCGAATGAGTAGAACAGTTACTCCTATTTGAATACCTCTTCAACCATTATGCATTCGTTCTGAAATTATGCTTCTGGAATCATTCTATGTTGCGGTTCGTAACTTGCAGTCATGGAGAAAGCATAATCCTCACTCATCATCAAATACTCGTTAACTTGCACGGAGTCCCATCATAGTCGCTCTAAGTGATTTTTGTTGTTACATATACATGTTAATAGAGTTGAGGATGCAGTTCAACGGGAAACAATAGGTTACGGAATCTCCCATTGTTTGTCAGTGTATCAAGTCTTTCGTTGCATTTGATCGTGTCTTAACCACCCTGAGTGCTGTTGTATGGATTCTCTTTTTGCTGTTTTTGGCTTTCTCCTGCCCTCAGGTTACCATTACTTTTTATCAGTTTATCTTCGTTGCTGGTACAGGATTTGATTGGAACTATTTGAATCCAAAATACCTATTGGGCTTAGTATCTTCTCCATTTTAGGAGATTCCATAATTGTTTATTCTAGACTTATGGAGATAGGAAGGTGCTGTGTGATTTGCAGGTTGACTCTTTGATCTTTTTGATTACTCCGTATTGCTTTTGCGGACTTCTTGTCCTCCCATATATTTTTTTTTTTTTTACAAACCAGATCATCCCAAATATTATTTATAAGAAAAATACAGTACAATAAAACTTTTGAGTGTGATCTTTAACGGTTATTGTAGTAGTGTAAAATCAATGGTTCGGATTTACTTAGGAATTCTTCTTAAGAAGAGGACTCGTCCCACAAAGAGATTTTAAGCATCCGAACCATTGATGTTCTCAATATGCGGGCCATATTTGGACTTATTATTCCGGTCTAAATTGACTAGAGAAAGGATCCAATCTCTAATTCTACATAGTTTTTTCAAATTCCTTTTTTGACCTTTACAACTTCAATATCCATACACACGTAAACACCAAATGTTATGGTCACCACATTTTTGGTACCATATGATATATCACCATTGTATTGATAGAATGTGTTCTATAACATAATAAATGAGACATATACTACCAATATATAAGCGACACATTACATGGTACCTAAAATGTCATACTAGAATGTGGTCACCAAAATATTAGTGGATAATTATAGATCTTTGCATGTAAATAAACTGTGAAAACCCCTAGGCCAGATATATAAATGTAGAAATGTCATTTAATTTCTGCAGCGCCACCGACAAACACAAATGGACGGAAATAATTGAACCGAAGGCCCACGTTCGAAAAAGCAGACACTCCACGAGACATAAATGACAAGAAGTCAATTACCTTGGAAAATTACATTGTTGCCCTTTTATCATTGTCACCGACTCAACGCTTTTTCTAGAATGACAGAATATGACATCCCATATGCTTTTACAGAAACAATACAAATTGCATTTGCTAATTATTCAATCGAAACAAAATAAAAAACAGAATGCCCCAGCCTATATATTATGCGGGCTTTGGATCGTCTATAACCCCTATACATATATGACATGTTGTAGCTAATTTAAAGATAAAGGAATTCTCTCCGGTAAACTTGTGCAGACAGTCCAAAAATGAGCGAGGGAGACTACGGGCCTCGTTCATTTTGAGACAATCCAAAACAGTTTACGGACATTCCCAACCCAAATTCTAAACGGATAATCCTGCTAAATATGCCACCCCGGTTGATGGCAACCACGATGACCCGAAAATAAATTGCCCCACTGTGAACTTGCTGGCCTCAACCGTAGAATTGATTACCCGATATCCGGGCCACTTGACCCGTTGGCCCACAGCAGACCCCGGCCCATAATTCATGTACTCGCCGTAGTACAACGTGTCAAGCGCGAACGTTGCATTCCACTCTAGCCACCCTCGAGGGTGGACATGATCCCCTATATACGATAATAAGAACACTGTGCGGGAGTATAGTTTCCACGGGCGGCCAAGGTACGTCGAAAAGATCCCTTTCGATGCCTCGAGATCCGATGTGGCCAGGATTCTGCACGCATGGATTGATATACCCGTGTTTTGATTAGGGTCTTTCCGGTTTTGGGCAGTGATGGTGTTCTTCTGAAAAGCCATGGGCTTTCGGGCGAAAATGCTGCAGTTTTGGAATACCACTGCCGCGTTTCCAAATATGAAGTCCACTGTCCCGTAAATGTCGCATTCGCGAAAGAACTGGCGCTGCGAGTGGACGTAGAGTGTGTCTTGGTATCCAATGATGTTGCAGCGGTAGACCACGGCGTGGTCGGCACCAACACGGAGGGCAACCGCTTGGTGCTTGCTGGGCCCGGCCCAGTTCTCAAATGTCATGTCCCGAGCGATGAAGCCACTGCCAGAAGCAGCTGTAAAGCAGAAAGTGTTTGGAAGTATTGAGCAAAAAGTCATGTCCTCATGCGATGATGATAAATGCAATGCTATCAAAAAATTATTTGGACCACAGACCACTGTTATATAGTGAACGGATGCAGTACTGGCCTTAACCATGACATTTCCCCATGGCCCACTTCCAATAATCGCGTTCAATATTACAACGATAATTCCCACTGGTCGGGTCGTGATCATATATAAGGGAAGTACCAGAGGGGTACTTAGTGTTCATTCATGAAGATTAAGATCATTCTTGAATACAAACTTATCATAAGACTTTTAGAGCCGACCCTGATTTTTCAAGGGCTTAAAACGAAAATTAAAAATAAAGCCTTTTTTTGTTAGACTATAATAAGTAAAAGATAAGAAAATATGAGAGGTCCTTACAATTTGAAATTCTTTTTAGGCCTAAAGTAGTCACAACACAAGCTTTAGCTCAGGGCCCGCTTTGAAAGCTTTTAATAGGTTGAGAATTAACAATTTTAAGAGGCAGATTATTAGTTGGATCGGGTTGTTGGGGCTTGATGCATGTGTCATCGCAAGTAAGGCTGTAAATGAACTGAGCAGCTTGCGAGCTCAGCTCAGTTCGTTTTGTTTACTAAATGAGCCGAGTGGAGCTCAGCTCGTTCAACAAAAGCTCGGCTTGTTAAGGGAGGCTCGACTCGATTATAGAGGACTCATTTAGTAAATGATTAAGCTCGACTCGTTACTAAACAAATCTTAATGATCCAATTCATTTAGTTATCAACTTTGGAGCACCAACCAGAGCAAATTATCCATGCACCAAATCATGAGGATCAGGTAAACATAACCGCGATCATAGTTTTTTGTTTTTTTGGTAACGTAGGATGTCACGGGTTTACAAGAGGATATTATTATTATTATTGAAGAAAAGACCAACTTGATCAGTTTTGCGCATTGCAATATATCGCCATAGTCTGTAAAGTGATGAGTAGTAGAGAGAAGATTAATTATTAAGTAAGTAGTATGTTGGAAAAGGACAGTTTAGTCAATCAAAATGATTCCTAATTAGACTAAGATAATACTCACAAAGAATCTACCAACCCCAAGGACACGACAGTCTTAAAAATGGAAGACAAAAATGCGTTTTCCTACGTCATCACGCATCTATCTATGTCTAAGCTTGAGTGTTCCTTTTTAGTACTATATAGTAATCAATTAGAGGAAAGTGACTTAAATTTAAGTACTCCTACTATAATTAAGTGATGTTGATTAGTAGTAGTTGTAGTAGTAGTGATGAGAAGAAGCTTACCGAATGATGCGGTGCGGAATGTTGTTATGTTGTCAGCAACGCTTTTTCCTCCGGAAATGATCGTTATGCCCTTCCCGTCTCCTATAAACATCAAGTTGGTCTTCTTCCTCCCCACCTTCAGATAATTCTCTTCGTACCTGTTGGAAATTCACTTACTGGCATTTTAGTTTTAGCCAAGTCTAATATACTTAATTAATTGCAAGACCACCTTAATCGTACTTGTTGTGGGGCCTAAAATTAGTAATTAATCACCCACCGACAAATTCAAAAAGATAACTCAGCCAAATAAACGAGAAAAAAAAAAATAAGAACTTTTTTATAAAAAACAGTTGTGCGACAAGGAGATGTGAGCAAATGGTTCAGAGAACTTGAGAGGATGAGAGGTGCCATTATTCTTTTCCTCATTAGTGGAGTATTTATTATAGGAAGAAAAAGCAACCAACTCACGTGAGAAATCACCTAGCTAGTCACATGATTATTGATGTCAAGAGCTAAGTTACATAATGGGTGGGCGCATGCGGGTGAGAGTGCGAGTGCCGGAACGCAAGCTTGGAAACGTCTTTAAAAAACTTTCTAAACAACTAAAATTCGTAAGTGCAAGAATTAAAAACGCAAGCACGTAAGATTAAGAGTAATTAAGAGTGAGAGCGAAGACTACTTTGAAAGATTACGGGACTAAAAGGCTTAACAGTGTTGTACACTTTACTTTCTAGTTCTGGAAAAGACTCGGTGCTATTGTTGTCTTTTCACTCTCTTTCTTTCTTTCTTTTTTTTTTGTCAATCGTCTTTTCACTTTCAAGAAAGTTTATAAAGTAAAAAAGTTATTACTGTAGTAATCCAAAGTTAAAAGCTCACAACTTCTTCTTATCATTACTGCTGTTTTTGAAAGAGTAACATGGTATAAAAATGATTGCAGATCAAAAAGGAGTGGGGTAAAATGATTTTTACACTATCTTTTATTTATTTTGCACCTTTTTTTAAAAATTATTTCTTTTCCATTCGTTTTTACATGGTGGGAGGCAATTTTAACAAGGGAAATTAAAGTCTAATAATTTTACATACATAAAAACTAAAAAAAAAGTATGCATGGATAAACTGGGAGCGCGGAAATTATTTGCCAATATAGTTTGGCAAAATGTAAGTTAATTACCTTCCCGCTTTGACGTAAATAATGGTTCGTCGAGTGTTGTAGTCAGGCACACTCTTAATCGCCTCCGTAATCGTCTTATACGTGCCGTTACCGTCCTTGGCCACCACAATATCCGCCTGTATCGCCGCCACCGGCATATTAAGCAACACTCTGTCCCTCCGGTTCAGCCACTTGGGGAAACGGTGGGCATGCTCCGGCGCCTCCAACATCCTCCGACGGCGGTTCTGGATCGGAATTCCGAAGAAATCCCTGTTACCGCCGGCGGCCGCGTAAATCGCCAGACAGTTGCTCACTAGCTTCGCCAAGTCCCTTAGCTGCTGCTCCATCTTGTACTTTACGTACCCCCTCACATCCGCCAATCCCTCCGTACACGTGTCCTGTTTCAATACGAATGCACGTGTTGGAAAATATACAGTAATAAGCTTTGCGTAAGTAAGGAACATTATCTAGTTTTTGCTAGTAGGAGTATAAAACAGAGTTTATCTCTTAGTAAAACAGAAAATCTTATTTGCCGATCTTCTTTATGGAGGCTAATCGCACGAGTTCAAAGTGTTTTAGACGATCTGAATTGAAAATCAATTATGAATGACAACAATTAATTGTGATTGGTTAATATTGAAAACGAATCTCAGTAATTAATTGTGTGAATAGATAACTGAGATTGCGCTACTTCGTGAACAACCACATCCATGAATAAATTTCTCACGTGGTAAAAACGGCCCTGTTTAGGAGCGAATTGAAAAAGGAAAAATGTTCTCTTTAAAGTAGCACCAAAAGAACATCACATGAATGCCTTATCTTTTAGTAACAAAGTTTAAATTTACTTGAGAAAACTTAAAAGAACTTCACTTCTTCTCCTTATCTAAAAGAACGTGACTTTTTTAATAGTGAGAATTATTCCAAAAAACCTGTATGTAATCGTCAAGAACAATTTTAATATCCATCCCATAATACTAGTAACTTATTTATTTCGACTATTATATAAGTCTTTAAATTAAACATGCAAAAGAATAAATAATTAAAAAGTGATAAAAGGAAGCTAAATACTAAATACACCGGCTTTGTTCGTTTTTCATTTTAACTTTGTTTTATTTTTGTTTTCTAATCGTTACCTAATTTTTCTCAACAATCATTATACTATTTGTCTAATTATTACTTTCATTTCTATTTATCTCTCTACTCATTATTCATCTCTCCGATCATTATCTTATTTCTCTTTCCACCTACTACCAAAACTATGCCTTGTTCTTTTCCTTTAGTCAAAAAGCATTTTTTTAAAAATCCCTCTAGATTCTTCCTACTTTCAATATTTCTTTCTTTATCTCTCTTTACTTATTACTACTACTACTATTTTTTTAAAAACTTTTTAAATAACAAACCAAACACAACATAAAATATCCAAAACGTCATCATTGAAATATGCTTGTTGGTTTTTTTCAAGTCCAACAACAACAAATACTGGAGTATATTTTGGAAAACTTGAGAGAGGCCGCGATCGTGGCCATCCTTTTCTACCTGGTTAGTCAGCGCGGCACTGAGCCACGTCAGCACGTCCTGAGTCGACTCCGGGGTGGTGAGCGAGCGCGCCAGCTGGTCGACCGAGTCGTCCAGGAGCTCGATGCAGTCCATGTAAGCAGATCTCACGTGGGGGTTCATGGCAACGTTGCTTATCTCCGACGAGAGGTAAAGAGCTTTTCCGAAGCGGTGGAGAGTCACGTTGACTGAAATGTGGACCAAATCACGCTCGCCGGCTGTGACTGCGCCGGGAAACCCGAGTAGTGAGTCGACACAGAGTGTCGGGTAACGAGTCTTGCTGCAGGTTCGGGATATGGCTATTGTGGGCTTGCCGCGGATTGGGGCATTGGATTCGTCCGAGGCTGAGGTTCGGAGTCCGAAGCGGACTGCCACGGAGACAGCAGAAGCGACAAGGAAGATAAGTGAGAAGAGCAAAAGGAGCTTCTTCAGCCTGGGAGTTGGAGATGACGTTGATCTTGGCGTGGCATCGTCATGGAGGTTCAGGGGTGGTTCGTGTCGCGAGGACCCAGCCTCGTTCGATCCAAGCCTGTCGTAGCCCATCGTTTGTTTTGGAAACAAAATGCAGAGATGGATATGAGTAAATTTGGCAATGCAGGCAGAGAGGAGAGAGAGAGGGAGAGTGGATGCAGAGATGGATAAAGGAAGAGGTGGGATATTTAAGGGGCAGTGGATGAGACTTGTGTGTGTGTGTGTGTGAGAGAGAGAGAGAGAGAGAGAGGGAGAGAGAGAGATAAGTGGGTTGTTGCTATGTAGTCGATGTCGAGAGAGCATTAGCTGTCCTCTACTTTGGAGTTCTGCCCACTGGTTTATTATCACTGTGAGATAAGGGAAGGTTCTGTTCTTTTCTTTCCATTGCAAAGCCAAAAGTGATTTCCTCGTAGTAAAATTCTGTGTTTTTCAGATTTAAAAATGGAGAAGGGAATGAAAAATAGTACTCCAGTCCACTGAAGGTAAAACACAAAACGATATGTTGGCTTCTTCCTGCTAGCTAGCTTCACTCCATAAAGTACCTAAGACAACAATAATTATAGTGAGTTGTGACACACCCAAACTCATATTTAAATTACTGTGAGTGGTATGGATGTGTTTGGGAGTGGTACTAGCACTATTGTCTAAAAGAAATATTTGTATGATTTGAGTGCTGCTATTGGTACGTATAATATGTACATACAATGTACATATAGATTTTGTGAGGCCCAATTCGGATCCCACAAAAATGATCCGAACCGCTCATTATTTTTAAAATATCTTTTTATGGAGCCCTGTAAAAAAATCAGCTCAACCAGATATCGGTAAGGATTTTTTCTGAATTTGTAGGGGCGAAATTAAGCAGTTAAGTAGTTTCGCCTTCACAAATTAAGAAAAAATCCTTACCGATATCAGATTGTGCTGATTTTTTATAGGGCTCCATAAAAAAATGTTTGAAAAATAATGGATGATTTGAATCATTTTCGTGGGACCCGAGGTGGGCCCCACAAAACTGATATGTACATAATATGTACATTTCATATGTACCCCTAGCATTTTTGTATTTGTATTATAGGCCACACGAGGAGTTCTGAGACTCCAAATAAGGAGATCTAGCCAAAAATCCATCATATTTATATTTTTTAAACAAAACAGATATAACTTTCCTTATATCAGAAAATAATGATTATGTGGTTCCTTCCTGAATCAAACTAGTCTCAAAAAGAGAAAGCTTAGACAGTTAGACTGAGTACGTGCAGCTCAGACTGAGTAAGTGCAGCTCCAACTGAGTACGTGCCGTAGGTTCTTGACTTTGGTTTCGTGAAATTATTGTTTCTCTTGGAGTTCTGTCACGTGGTGCTCTAAGAGTCGCCACCACCGGCCACATATTCCTATGAAGTTAGAACGAAGTGTATGAGCTCCACGTAAACATGCGACGGTGAAGGCCACTGAAGCGCAACGTGACGGTACTCAATCACTCTTTGGTTTCTCACCAAATCTTCGTATACTCTCCTACTTTTCTTAATTTTTTCGTTTGGTTGTCCATTGTTGAGGATCACCAGAATTGGAAATTGAGCTCCGAGAGCAAATTTAAAACCCAAATCTCCTAAGAATTTCATTTAACACTCCGGCCCTTTTCTACCATTTACACATTTTGTGTGAATTTATTTTATTGATCCTGCATGCAACTACCTAACCCACTGGGCCACTCCCCACCTATCGACTTTAAGTAGAACCTGTGGCGGATTCAATATGTAATCTGTCCCTCTGCAGATCGAAAAAAATTTCAGTGCCGAGCGGGTATCACGTGGTGTCTGCTCACGCATCCGAGTCGTCCATTTTATTTTTGAACGGCTCAGATTTGGAGAGAGAAAATGAGAGAGAAAGTGTTGGGTGAGAGGAGAGAGAGGGTTTCAATCCGGGACCATCCAAAAGTGTATCGGATGACTTGAATGCGTTGAACGGATACCACATGAGATATATCCTCTCGCTACTGAAAAATCTCTCCTGCTGATCATTCCTTCCAGTTGAGGTGTGGCTTTCACCCAGTCATGTGACGGAGGCAGGGAGCTGCTGTCCCGGGTTTCCGGGCCCACTCCGGTCTCGCTCCGATGATCGGAAACGTTCACTTTGTAGAGCTCGTCGAGTATAACAACTATGCAAAAAATCAGCTTAATTGGATATCATTAAGTGCCTGATCGGAGCCCATATAACTCTCGGTCCATGGGTTACAATGGATTTGATCCAGTGTTTCGGATCCATTCTTTTTAAGATAAAAAGGTTCCAATCAGGTACTTAATGATATCCAATTAAGCTGATTTTTTGCATAATTGTTCTACTCGACGAGCTCTACAAAGTGAACGTTTTCGATCATCGAAACGAGACCGGAGTGGGCCTGGAAAACCGGGACAGCAGCACTCTGCTGCCCCCCTCCCCCCTCATGTGACACAAGCAGTTTTGCAATGTTCGGGCTTGGGTGTGTGTGTTTAAAGGTTCACTCTACCTCTATCTAGTTAGCAACTATCTAGGTGAGTTGATAGGTGAAATTACCTTCTTGACCTTCATAAAAAAAAAAAAAAGCAGTTTTGAAATGTTCCAAGAAAATCAAATAATTAAGATTGCAGCGAGCGAGATCATCAAGAATTCAAATGTTAAGTTCGATTGAATAGTGTTGCATCTATCATGTGTTTTTCTTTCGATCGGTCAATTTGGCCCCTCTGTTTCAATGATTTCAAACCCAATCACTAATCAAGCATTCTCTTGGTCAATTTTGGTCTCTGACTAATGTATCCACAGTTTTACCTGATTTATCTTGGCACTTTCCAAATTTCTGCTATTAATTTTGGAATTTCATAAGAATCGGCATTTATTTTTATTTGTTCAGCTATCATCGCTCAATTTTTTTATTTTTTATTTTGTGGTTTAGATATCATCGCTCATGTTGTCAATAATTAATGGATGAATGCTGACATTGAATTCTCCCCCGCCTCTCTTTAATTTTTGGCTAATAGTATATTGTTTTTGGTGTGCCATACAAGTTCTTTTTTTTGCGTGGATGGAATAGTGTTCTGTGTCAACTCGTGCGCATATCAAACTAATTCCTATAGTCTTTCACACGTAGGCGCGAGACGTGTGTCATACAAGTTGCAGAAAGTGTTCTCTTTGATTAAAGAAAGTGAGGAACTCCCATTGAATATCAAAGGGATAGGGCGATAGGAATGGGGAGAGGGTTTCCTATTTTACGTAAAAGTTAATGAAAACAAAAGAAAAGTATGTAAAAGGTGCATAGCCTAGCTGAGAAAAGCCAAGAAGACCAAATTAACAACGAAACAAATATAATGGCGGAACGCGTAGTGGTATAACCTAACCTTTTGAAGAAGAATAAAGAATGACTGTTAAAGAATCTGAATATTGAATGGGGCTAAAACAAATTTTAATTACTCCTAATGGTAGAAGAATTAAAAAGATTTTCTTTTCGTTTCTTTCTGGTTTCGTTAGGTGGGTAATTCTGCGTAGACATGTGATCCAAAAGCCACGGGAAAATACTCATTTTGATGGTAAATTTTATTAGTTTCCATTGGATGAATGCGTGATTAATGAATATTCCATCTTTGGTTCCATCTATATGACTATATTTGACTCTCACCAATGTGAGCTGCTTCGATCTCAGTAGGTACTTGTTTGCATTCTATCCATCGAATTTCTGTCGGTAGATTCAATCAAGTTGCTTGGGACCATAGATTGCATTGCCAACGATATGGCACTGTAGGACAATGTATGCAAGTATATGCATGTATAGGTTTTTTTCTCAATGCCCGAAGGGGTTAATTAGTGGTGAAAAAAACTCAAGAAAATCAAACCGGCCCAAACAACCGGCCTGATTTTCCAAAGAATAAAGTCGGGTCCGATTTTGCAATTTTTCAATCAGTTCGGTATTGCCGTATCGGTAGCCGATTCGAGTAGGATATTCCGCACCACTATATATCATTTCTAAGCCCTGTAATCAAACCCAACGCAAGACCAAATTGGGCATTATAACGAAATAAGAATAAACATAAATGGAATGAAATCAGTTGAAAATAGTTACCACTATCACGATGCAAAATTTTGGACCACACATAGAAATCTCTTTGAACTATATTGCACGGAAAGGGACGACGGTCTCTTTGAACTATATTGCACGGAAAGGGTCGACGGTGCTGATTTTCAAAACGCACGTGAATATACCTAGGCTGCGTTTGGCTCTTCAGCTTTAATATCCCCTCCGTTATTATTGGTGTTCATAGGGTGTTGACATAATTTTATGGGTAAATTACAAAATCAGCCCGATGTTCTAAAATAACAAATTACTCCCTCACATTTGGAAAATTACAGAGTATCTCTTGTCTGATTACAAATTAACGCCTTGTCGTAATGTGAGAAAATTAGCTGAAATTTGTTTGACATCATCAACTCCTAATTACAAAGGATCGATCTGACTTTTTTTAGCTAGTGAAAGGATATTTTCGCACCTCTAGCCTTTCACAAGTTATAAAAGGACAACATGATCCATTATAATTAGCATTTGATGATGTCAAATAGATTCCGTCGAATTTTTCAGGGATTAATTTGTTATGAGACAGGGGGCATTTTATAATTTTCCAAACATAAGAGGCATTTTGTAGTTTACAAAATGCAAGGGGGCAATTTGTAATTTTTAAAAACTTCGGGGTTGATTTGTGTAACTTGCCCTAATTTTATGCATACTCAAATAGGTGGTTTTTTTACGCACTGAACCATATAATACTGACTTTTACCGAGAAAAAAGAGAGAGTACTTGTAGTATCAAAATCTCATACATACCGGATACTAACATGCCATTGGTCATGGATGTTTTTTTTTTTTGTGATCCGATTGGTCATGGATGTTACTCTATGAGGTTTTGTTATATTCAGTGTTCACTTCTATGGGAATATGACTTTGACATTGTTTTATTACTTGAAATTCTAGTCCACCTAACGCTTAGCTGACTGCAGGGATTGTATGCCTGAAATAAATTGCTCGTATATATGATGACACGCAGATCATAAAATGACGAGGAAAGAAGAAGAGGGTTGCCATGTCTATTTACGTGTGAGGCTATAACTAACGACGTACAACATTAATTGACATTGACATGCATGTGCACAACTTCAAGTCTTCTATGATGGTGGGGGACACAGAACCAATTGCCCTTTCTGGATCACATGGTCCGTTATGTTATTTTATGACAATAAATATCTAATGTTGACATAGCGACCACAAATTTAATTATTCTCTGAATAAATACTGACCCTATACGTTGGGCGCCTGCAGAGTTTTAGTCCAATGGGTAACGAAAATGCATCAGAGTGTTTTTTGAGCAAAACACTACAAAGAACAAATGTATTCATTTGGTTGTAAACTTACCGGGCCAAGTTTATTTTGGTTTAGTGAGCTATATGATCTACTGTAGTACTTACGTACAAATTTTAGTAAATTTTTATGTACTCTTGACTTGTTTGAATGATTCAATTGATTCAGATAATACTAAAAATTAAACTATGTGAAAAGAATATAAAAAAAATTTAGTATATTTTGAACCCAAGGGGTTTGTGAACCCCTACAATTATAGTGGAGCCGTCCATGCTTATAGGTAACTTTATCAGACTAATTATTTTTCCTTGAACGTACATATCCATATGTTTAGTAATGTTCAAGACACAAATTCAGAAAAAAATACCTGAATATTTGGTGTGTCTGAGCTGCCCTATCTAGTCGGTTCCATGAGTAAACTTTGGCAGCACTCACGTGCATCCTTTCATTTCGGACACATCTATATCTGAATTTGCATTTGAATGTCTATATATATTCTAGACTTCTATCACTGTTACGTAGTGAGTGGTTTAGGTAAAGAGAGTTACAGTATCATATTTGCTATCTATACATATCCCAGTCAAATAAAGTATAGTCTAGATTACGTACGTAGCTTCGATTTTGATTAGATGATTATGAATGGCAAGTACTACAATTCCTCTAATTATATCAGCTCGAATTACATTATGGTGAGACGTTGAGACAATTTTAACCATTTTTAAATATTGTTATCGTGTAATTAGTATTCGATATTGATATGCTTTGGCGTTACACGGCACATACAATAATAATTAAATGGCTTCCAGATCGATCTATATGAAGAATTCAAGAACTCCTCGAATAGGAACAACGTATGATCATAAATTCATAATCCACGACAAAAGCAATTTTATGTCCCTTCCCCAGGGTCTTGGTCATATTAATATACTACTACATATTTGCTTAATTTCTTGGTCTTCGTCAACCAAGGCTCCCTTCTCCGGTACAAATTCTTTTCTGGTCTTCCATTTTTTATTAGTACAATCAGAAGAAAGGAGGGAATAAGAGACCTGTAGCTAGTCATGTTTAATACTAGGTCGGAGTCGTCGATCGGACTACTCATAATAAGGAGATATACACAAGATTTTGTTCACACTCTCGTACTGCATGTAGAGGGCACGGCTTTTACTAAAATTAAGTACACCCCACTAAGAAGTGGAGCAATCTTTTTTCTATCTCAAGGTGCATGTGTAGGTCTATTGATCTTCCGAAGATCAATTCCAACGTTCACTAACGGGGGTCTATTTAGAATCGGATCATAGAGGATACGCCCTCTCTACCAATGAGGATATAGACCTATAGTAGTGTTTGCCGTGTTTTTAATGAAGAGATGAACCGAATAGGACTCGGCCGACTAATAAAAAGGCTGCAAATTAAACCTTCCATCCTGTTCATGTAGTTGAGAGGAGAAACTCAAAGGAAAATATCTACTTTTGTTTTGCATCAATGAGCTGCTAGATTAATGTCCATGACTACGATTAATCACGATCGTGATTAAGTGTAGTGCAGGCCGCAGGGCCATGGTGAATGGGGTCTAAGCCCACTAATAATGGGGATGGGACGTAAGCATTATTCCTTGCCCTGGAGTCGATTATGTAATAATAGTGACGCTGATAGGAAACCAGACTCATTTATATGTCGGTTTGTGGTACCAAGAAAAGCTGAGAGAGAGAAAAAAAGTAGATGCTGAATTTATTTTTTTTTGTCAAGCGAAAATATAAAAGTAGACGCTGATCGCTGATGAGCATTCTACAACCACCGGATTTGACCGAATGGGCATGAGAAAGTAATAAATGTTGTCCTTTAATGAGATTGAACTTAAACTCGAATAAATGGGCTCAATTCGAACTCGAGTTTTGGCAGCAAATTAATTAATCATTAATTCGCCTCCGGCTTCGTCCCATCAATAACAAACTTTCAGTCACACTTTAAAAGGGTTGCTTTCGCTACTTTTTATTTATTTATTGTAGATTAATGATAACAGTCAAGTTGTTTATGCTAAATGCTATATTTTTTTTGGGTCAAGCGAAAATATAAAAGTAGATGCTGATTGCTGACGAGTGTTCCACAACCACAGGATTTGGCCAAATGGGCATGAGAAAATAATAAATTTTGTCCTTCATGAGATTGAACTCGAACTCGAATAATTGGGCTCAATTCGAACTCGAGTTTTGACAGCAAATTAATTAATCATTAATTCGCCTCCGGCTTCGTCCCTTCGATAACAAACTTTTGGTCACACTTTAAAAGGGTAGTTTTCGTTACTTTTTTTTTTGTACTGTAGGTTAATGATAATAGTCAAGTTGTTTATGCTAACTGCTATTTTTAATGAAAATTTCATTAAAATTAATAGATTATCATTAATGAAAGATTCCTAGACGACCCTGTGCTTGTAATCGGAGGATGTATTGAAGCTCACTCCTTTTGTCCTAGTTTCTATGAAGCAAATTTGAACAGATCGATCAGTTGTGCCTTAAAATTCTTGTTCCATTTTCCCTATGATCTCCTTGCATTGCATCAAACTGAATTCTTGGCAGTAAGGTCCATTAAAGAAGCAACAAGCCTGATCCAAAGGAAATTGTGATTTAATTGGGTTTGGCCCAGTAGCCCAGTTGTGGGCAAATTGGAAGGATTCTCGGGTCCAGCTCCGAGTTGCTTATTTTACTTCATACTGCGTTTATTGCGCTGAGAAATGTTATTTTCTAAACTTAATTTTGGAAAAAAAAAAACAAATGAATCTATTTAGTGAGCTTTACAAATTTGTTCTAACAAGCTTGATTAGTTTTTTTTTTTTTTTTGGGTTCTTCTTAAGACTACATTTGAATTGAAGTTCAAGTCCTGCAAGTCCCAACTGCGATCAATTTTCGTCTGAGCTTGAAAGAAATTGCCCCACTTCTGACCCAAATTAACGAACATTATATATATGTTCTGCTGGATGGGTATGTTTAGGGCGTGTCCCTTACTCACATAATCTTTCTAAAATGTCATGCGCTCGCTCTTTCAATTCTCGTATTGCGCTCGCGCTTTCAATCTTTGCTCTCGCGAATTTATTAGTTTGGAATGCATTTCATAGACATGTTCATGCGCTCGCGTTTCTGCTCATGCAGGGGCGGCTCCACTAGCCTTTAATAGGGTTAAGCAAACTCCTACGTTAAAAAGATGCAATAATTTTTATGTATTTTTGCATATAATTTTATATTTTTTTCTTAATATTGTCTACAATAGATCATTAGTCAAAGTCTGGAGTAAATGTAAATTCAGTTAAACGTGCAAAGAAAATAGATCATATAACTCAATAAATCAAAGTAAATTAGGGTCTGATAAATTTCAACAAGAAATAAATGTATTTTATGTTCCATAATGTTTTCTATATACAAAGTTTTATTCATACATTTTTGTTACCGCTAGACTAAAATCCTGCGACTGCGCTCAAATGATGTGACTTAAGGTTTTCCTTTGTGAGAATCCAATAAACCCGATAATGAGAGAAGACGGAGGACAAATCACCAACAAGTAATAATGACAAAGCATACCCTTCACTTCACAAGTTAGAAACTCAACTGGTCTTCGACGTACACGTGCTCACATACAGGAACATGGCTCTTTCCCTTCTTTCTCACGTTGCTGCCCTTTTCCACTAAAAGGTGAGGGATCCTCTTAAGGGCACCAGCACCACTAGTATTAATCTGTCCGTATGATTAGGGTCAA